>JAODAL010006559.1:0-132405 GCA_025379985.1 Phyllomedusa bahiana | reverse complement strand
TTAGGGAGACGTATGATCGGGTTTTTCATCCTTTTCTGGCGTAAAATGCGTCTAAGTGAGCCGGCTATGATGTCTAATGCACCTAATGAATGTGTTAGGCCTAATGAATGTGTTAGGTGCATTGTTCATAAAACTCGACAATTTCAAATGCGCCTAACATGAGGGGGCATTCTGGGGGTGTTATGGAGGCATCGCACCACACTCGTATTATTAGACACATATAGGAATGTGGTTTGGCAAAACTAGGCGCATTACTGCTCGGACAGGCAGACCTATCTCAATGTGCTCTGCCTGAGCCTGAGGAGTCAAAGTGGAGCAAGATTTGCTGTTAGGGAAAAAAATGCCCAATATTTCTCAACTTACACCAGTACAATAATAAAAAGTAATTTCTGATAATTATCAAACTATATAAAATTAAATTATTGACATTTAATAATAAAAAATATTATCATATAAAATTAATATCCAAATATATAATATCCCAAAAATATGAAAATATCTCATATAAAATGTATTTAAATTAACTAATTTTACATTAAATAACTCACTTATGATGTTGTTCAGATTATTAAATTTTTAATACATTAAATTTGACATTTACTTTTGCTGCTCTCACCCTTTAGTCTACATACTATTTTATTAACTTTTCTTTTATTTCCAGCCTATCTATAGCCTTTACATATGTTTGGGGCATTACTAATGCGCCTAAGTTCCATAATGCACCTTACACATAGGCAAGGCGCGTTGAACTTTAGACATCATTTATAATCGCAAAAAAACCACTTTCATACATTCAGGCGCATTATACACTGAAAACAAGACTCGACAATTCACTTCAAAGTGCCTTCCATCATACATGCCTCCCTTTATATTTGGTGCAGAAACCTTTGTTTGCAATTACAGAGTTCAGACATTTCCTGTAGTTCTTGACCAAGTTTGCACACACTGCAGCAGGGATTTTGGCCCACTCCTCCATAAATGGTCTGCATTGTGTTTCAGCTTTCTCCAAAGATTTTCTAATGGGTTAAGGTCTGGAGACTGGCTAGGCCACTCCTGGAACTTGATTCACTGGAGTAAACTATAAAATATAACTTTTAATAATCCATACAAAAGTAGAAAATGACACTTATTTTTAAAAAATTTTAAGATAAATAAGGCCAAAGTAAAACTCCCCCAAAACCCCCTACACCAAACTACCTAATGGTGAAATAACCAAGGACAAACGCCTAAAAGGAAACCCCCACCAGAACCAAACTAAAACACCCTATTGCACCCCTATTAGTAAAAACAAAAAGGTGAAAAATGAAAAAGAAAAACAAAAAAAGAAAAAAAACCCCGACGCGTTTTTTCCAAGGTAAGTATGAAATTCCTCGGGGGTTAATTAAATAGTAACCATAAAAAAAACACGACGGAAAACACAGTGTCTTTCCCTTGAATCAAAACTTAATCAAAGTAAGTAACCCCGGGGCGTCCCTTTATAAAGAAAAGCTGTAAATATTACAACAAATTTATATAATCTTGACCTGATTATTTTTTTTAAAGCATATCCAAGAAACAGGGGACCCAAATTATGTACTTTTAGGGGATATACCTGTTAAAAATTTCCCTCTCGGAACATAAAAACCCCATTTTACTCACCATTTAGTCGGTCCAACTGCCTACTTAAAAAGGGATGGGGGGATGTTATACCAAAATTTTCCCCCAGGTTTTAAAGAGCTGAAAAAGGGGGGTACTGCCAAATCTGTCAGATACTTTAACCCAAATTGGTTATGCAAAGTGCATCGAAAAACAAATAACCTTTACAATTTACTACTTATATGTTTATAGTGGAGATATGTTTCTATTTCCCTGACTTGTTGGTGTCCAGGTGTTCGGGGTCTCGCGTCAAAAAAACCGCGCATCCGTGTTTTGTACTAAAACTCGGCTTCCGGGACAGAAAAACACCCCCCTCCACTTGACGCAGAGGGGGGGTTTTTTTTTTTTTCAATTCCTAAGGTACGAGGATCTTCGCCACCAAAGGAGTTCCCCCCACTCTGTCAGCATAAAAACGCCACGCAAAAAAAAACAAAAACAACATTGTGGATTTGGAGGGGTTTTTGCAGCGTAAAGATTGAAAATGGCTGGAAATGACATGGTAGTGTATTCGAAACGATAGTACCAATTTTGGATGACGGAAAAAAATTGCATCTCCAATCTAGATAGTACAGTTTTTAAAATATAGGGGGACAATGGGAAACTAGTTTTTACTATATATAATCAAAAGGAAATAAATGTGCCCCTTATGAATACCAGTACTAAAAAGAGGAAAACCGTATAAAAAATTGTAGCACCCCCAAAAAAAAAAGTAATGACTGTTAGCAGGGACCAAAATTTTTTACTTTATACTAATAACATAGAGAGACAATTTCAAGATAATAGTAATACGATTTAAAATCATAAAGGGTAAAAATTTACAATGTATGGGGCCCCCAAAAAGACACAAAAGGGGGATTAAAACAGCAATGCAATTGTGACGTTTTATATGAAAACAAAAATTAAGCTGTTATTTGACCCCGGGGAAAAACCGTTTTTAAACTTTTAATCCATTTTGCTTCCCTGGAAAATTTTTGTCATATCCTGACGAATCGAATGCCGTTCACTTCTAATGCTTAAATTTTTAACCCTCGGTATTTTTTCCACCATGGACTTATTCCAGTTTTCCCAAAGGGGGGTTTGTCTCTTTTTTTCTAATGTCTCCAAATGCCCAAAACCTTTTACTTTCCCCCTCTTTTTTTTTCCCTACATTTTTAAAAAAGGACGGAGTATGGGGCCTTTAGATGACTTGGGATCTACAATTAAAAGTCTCAAATTTTTAAAAGGAAGTTTATTGACTGGTTTTAAGAAATATTTTGGTGGGTTTTACCATTTTGCGGCTTACAATGACCCTTTTAAAAACACCTTTAGGCTGTCTTTTGAACCATGTTTCTGGTTTTATCTCAAGCAAGATGACTATGTGTCAACCTGTCTCCCAAACTCCTGCCCTCCTGAATGACGGGCATAAGATGGCAGAACTTATTAAGACCCTATCCAACCTCAGACCCCCCAATGTCTTGCCAAAGACCTTTACGAGGGAATGTCCCCGGGTCAAAGGTGCCTTTAGTCTGATCTAAAACTTGTGGGTTTCTTTTTGTTTAGGAATAAGGATTTTTGGCGATCTTGTGACAGTCGTGTTTTTATAGCTTCCTTGATCGTTTTTTTTAGGTTACCCTCTGTTAATGAATCTTTGCTTGAACCCCGGGGCCCTTTTCAAGATTCCAAGAATTTGAACAGTTTTCCCTAGTTGAAAAAAATGCCCCTTTGGAATCCCTTTTTTTTAACGGTAGGGGGATAAAACTTCCCCAACTCAGGGGCTGTTTCCCCCCCGGGGGGTTTTTACGATAGACGTAGTTGATAATTCACCAGAAATTTCTCTTTTTATCTCCCATCAAGGGAAAACAACCTTGTTACTCCATTTAGAGGTGTCCAGCCCTATCGGGGTTTTGATTTAAAGTGCTAAAACCCTTTTTTAAAAAATCCCCCGGACCCCGCCCCCAAAACAAAAATGTCATCTATTAGCGGGCCCAGAGGACAATGCTGGATTGGCAGAAGTCCAAAATCTCACTGAAGACAAGGTCACCCCCCACCAGCCCAGGACAAGTTAGCATATTAGGGGGCAAAGGATTACCCATTCGGTGCCCCTGAGCGGGGAAAAAGCGACCCATTGAATAAGAAAAAAGTTCCTTTTAGAACAAATTTCCATTAATTTTAGGATTAATTGTTAGCCCTGAAAATTTTGACCCTCCCAAGAGGGAAGAACTAAAGGGCCTTAGTCCCATGTCGGTGGGGGTAGAGATACAGAGCCTCAAATCTATTGTGGCCAAATTGTATCTTCCCTCCAAGTGATAATCTTTATTTTAGAAACAAAGTCCAAAATGGTCCGATTTAAGGACGGAAGGTGATGACAAATTCCCCGAACATTATCAAATGACGCCAACATTTTTGTCAGGCAATCGATGCCTGACCAAAATTTGGTTGCCCTTTGAGGGGCGTTAGGCCCTTGTGGACCTTTGGCAGGGCATAAAAGGGGGGTATTTGCGGTGATTTAAAAAGCCTAAATTTATTTCATTCTCATCAATAACCCATTCAGTTTCCTGTTTAGAATTTCGAGTAGCTCTTTTATATTCGGAGTTGGGTCTTTAAAAGGATCTCATAACTTGAATCTCATCTAAAATGTTGCACATCTTAAATAAACCCTTTTTTTTAAGGAGGACAATTTGCCCCCCCTTTTTTGAGGGTTTTTTTTATTTTGTTTATATCTTTTTCCAAGTAAGCAAGCCCGTTTTGCATAATTAATGTTTGGAAAATTTTTGCGATTTGTTTTATTTCTGAGGGATCTTTTAGGATAATTTTTCGAAAACACCTCAAAACAAATCGTCCCTCAGGGGTGAGTGTGATTTTTAATCTACACTGTGTAAAGGGTCCCTTCCAATCTCCCGGCACTCTCTTGCTGTAGGGTTGAGATTCCCAAGGCAACTGAGTTCCTCATCTGTAAAGCCAAGTTCATGCTTTCCCCTTTTCCCCCCCTCATCTTATAAATTTGTCCATTTTTTGTTTTTTTAAAAAAAAGTTCAAAACCTTTGTCCATGTGAAGAGGTCAAAAGGATTTGTAGGGATAAATGAAAGCCCCCTTGTATAGAGATTTTTCTTCTGCCGTTTATCTTATCCGAAAGATTTTTAAAAGGACAGTTTATTTTCATTACCTTAGGGGCTCCTCGAGTTGGGATCCTCTCTCTCTAAAAAAACACGCCTCTTGATCTAGATCATCCAGATTGTCCTCTCTTTCTACCCTCCCCCCTATAATGCGCCCTTTCATTCCTCTAAAGGGAAATTCTGAAAATTGAGTCCTGTATCTGTATCAGAGGAAAGAAACCTTTTTCCCCTGTGGGGCTTTCTTATTCAGCGAAATTTAAAAGCCTTTTTTTCACGAAATCCTGTAAATCTTTACGAAAATGTTATGTTCCTTTCTTTAAGATTTTTTAAACCCTTTTTATTGTGTTTTGTGCTGGGCCTCTTTTAAATTTGGGGGTTCTATCCAATTTAAATTTTAAAACTACCTCAATTTTTTCTTTCAATTTACTTTTAATATTTTGCTAAATTTTTTTTTCTTCATTTAAAGAGCTTGCATGAATTGAAGCGAACTCTCAGTGGGTATTAATTCCCATTTCTGTCGGTTCTTTTCCCTAATTTGTAGTGGGGAACCAAGAAATTCTAAACCCCCGGGAACATCTTTTTTTGATATAGTTTTTCAAATGATTGAATTTTCCCACCATGATACCGCATGCTCCTTTAGGTCGTGTTAACCTTTAAACAAAGCTTTTATTGAGGGTAGATAGTTTTTTTTGAGTATAATTTTTTATGAAAACATCTTTGACTTCATCTAGCCCTGCATCAGTCTCGAGTCCACCCCGTAAAAAACTAGCCTACCCAAAATATCAAAATAGAGAAAAAAGGGTGGTATCGGGGAACCTCTCAATACCAGAGTTGAGTTTGAAGTTTTCAAATGGCACAAGGGTTCACTGGGGTTTTAAAATATAAAATATAACTTTTAATAATCTAATAAAATATATGCATACAAAAATAAAATTTAACTTTGCTACAAAATATAGAGGTAAAAAATGGGCCAAAGTAAAATGCCCTAAACCCCCATAACTAACACTTAAGGGGGAAATACGCAAGGACAAGCCGAAAAAAGGGCGCCCCGCCAGGAACCAAAAATAAAACCCCTATTGAAAACCCCCTTTTGAAAAAAAAAAGGTGAAAAAGTGAAAAAAAAAAACAATAATAAGAAAAAACCCGACGCGTTTCTTTCTCAAGTAATATGAGAATTCCCCAGGGGTTAATTAAAAAGTAAAACCCTGAAAAATTTCCCACAGGGGAAAAACACATGTCTTACCCTTGAATCAAAACATTAATCAAATGTAAGTAAAACGGGCCCACGGCTTACTTACAATTTGTTTAAATTTTTTGATTCAAGGAAAGCACTGTGCTTTACCTGTCAGTGACTTTTTTATGGTTACTTTTTAAATTTAAACCCCCCTGGGAATTCTAAATCCCTTACCTTGAGAAAAAAAAACCCCTTCAGGTTTATTTCTTTATTTTTTGTTTTTTCTTTTCATTTTTTCACCTTTTTTTTTTTTTTTTTCACTAATGGGGTGCAATAGGTTTTTTATTTAGGTTCCTGGGGGGGTCGCCTTTTCAGGACGTTTTTCCTTCGTTTTTCACCTTAGGTAGTTAGTGTATAGATTTAAAAGGGTTCATTTTACTTTGGCCATTATTTACCTCTTTTTTTTTATACCCAAAAAGTGTCATTTTCTACTTTTGTATACATATTTTTTTATATAGTTTTATTAAAAGTTATTTTTTTTATAGTTTACTCCAGGGGAATTTCTTTGTGCTCATTTGAAAACTTCTACTCAGACTCTGGTTTTTGAGAGGTTGCCGTATAAAAACCTCTTTTTTTTCTATTTTTGGGAATTTTTGGGTATGGCTAGTTTTTTACTGGGGGACTCGAGACGGGCTTGGCTAGAGGGAATTAAAAGATGTTTTCATGAAAAAAAATTATACTCAAAAAAACTTTTTCTACCCTCAATAAAAGTTTTGTTTAAAGAGTTAACACGACTCATAAGGAGCATGTTTGGTACCCTGTGGGAAATTCAATCATTTGAAAAACTATATAAACAAAAGATATTTCCCCAGGGGGCTTGGGAAATTTCTCGGGTTTTCCCCAATAAAAGGGTTATGGACTAAAGAACTCGTACAAAAATGGGAATTAATACCCCTGGGGTTGGGCTTAAATTTCATGCAAGCTTTTTGGGGATGAAGAAAAAAAAGAATTTAGCAAATATTAATAGAAAATTTTGAAAGAAAAAATTTTGGGTATTTAAAAAAATTTTAAATTGGATACTAAAACCCCCAAATTTTAAAAGGGGCCCAGCTGCAAAACACAATAAAATTTTTTAAATACAATTTTAAAAAGAAAGGAAGCTCAAAAGTTCGACAAATTTACGGACTTTTCTTTGAAAAAAAGGGCGGTTAATTACCAAATTTGGGGACATCCCACAGGGGGGGAAAACGGAAATCTCTTCCCGGATAAGTTTAAAGGCATTTTCAAAAAGTATCATTTTTCCCTTTTTAGGGGAAACCTGAAAGGGGACCCTTATATTTGGGAGGGGTAAAAGAAAGGAAAAAGGACGATCTAGATCAAAAAGGCGGTTAGTTTTTTGGAGAGAGAGCAAAACCAAAACTCAGAGAGAGACCTGATGGGTTTTAATGAAAATAAACTGTCCATTTTTAATTTTTCGGAAAGATACAAACGGCAGAGGAAAAATTTACTACAAGGGGGGATTTTCCATTTATCCCTACAACATTTTTTTACCTTTCACATGGACAAAGGTTTGTTGAACTTTTTTTTTAAGAAAACTAAAATGCCCCAAATTTTCAAAAGATGGGGGAGAAAAGGGGAAAGCATAATTTTGGGTTTTTTTACAGATGGGGAACTCATTTCCCTTGGGGATTCCCCAAAGGTTTTTACAGCAAGAAGTACCCGGGGAATTGGGTAAGGGCCCCTTTAAACACAGGTAAGATTAAAAAATACTCACTCACCAACCTTTTGGGAAAACGCTTTCTTGTATTGATGTGTTTCGTAAATTATTTCCTAAAAGATCTCTCAGAAATACAACAAGACCCGGAAAAATTTTCCAACTTTAAATTCTATGCAAAAAAAGGCTTTGCTTACTTTGGGAAAAAAAGATATGAACACAAAAATTTAAAAACCCTCGTTTAAGGGGGGGCCATTTTGCCTCCTTAAAAGAATGGTTTATTTTAAGAGGTAAAACATTTTAGATAAAGATTCAGTTTTGAAAACCCTTTTCTAAAAAACCCAACTCCAGAATTTTAAGAACGAGCTACTCAAAATTTTCTAACACAGGCAAAGCTAAATTGGGCTTATTGTTTGAAAATTTAATAAAAAATTTTTTGGCTTTTAAATCACCGCAAATACCCCCCTTTTTAAACGCCCCCCAACGGTCCACAAGGGCCTAACGACCCTAAAAGGGCGCCCAAATTTGTGTCGGGCCCATCGATTGCCTACACAAAATGTTGGCGTCTTTTTGGATATTTTCCCTCAGGGAATTTGCCCTTCACGTTTCCGCCTTCACTCGAGACACAAAGGAATTTTTTTGTCTAAAATTAAAAGATATCACTTTTGGAGGAAGATAAAAATTTTGGGCCCACAATAATGTTGGGGCCCTCTGTACCCCAACTATCCCAAAGACATGGGCCTAAGGGGCCCTTAGATCCCTTTCCTCTCGATGGGGAGGGTCACAATTTCGGGAAGCTTAAAAATTTAAAATCCTAAAATTTAAGGGAAATTTTTGTTCCCCCAAGGAACTTCTTTTTATTCAAGGGTTCCTTTTGTACCACCACTCAGGGGGCACCGCAATGGGTAATCCTTGGCGCCTACATATGTTTAACTTGCCCCTGGGCGGGTGGCAGGCGCCAATTGCCCTTCGTGAGAGTTGACTTTTCTTCCCCAATCCAGCATTGTCCTCTGGGCCAGCTACATAGATGACTTTTTTGTTTGTGGGCGGGTCCCGGGAACTCTTTTAATAAAAGGGGTTCGGGCATTTTAAAAACAAAACCCCCGTTTTGGGCTGGGGATTCACCCTGAATGGAAAACCCAAGGGGTCTAGTTTTCCCTTGATGTGGAGAAAAAAAGGGAAAAAATTTTGGTGAATTATAAACTACAGTCTATCGAAAAAACCCACGGGGAAAAAAACACCCCTGTTTTGGAAAAATTTGGCATCCCCCAACCTTTAAAAAAGGGAGAGTTTCCCAAAAGGGGTTCAGTTTCTCAGAAAAGGGAGAAACTGTTCAAATCTTTTGGAATTCTATAAAAGGCCCGGGATCTCGAGCAAAGATTCTTTTAACGAGGCACCTCTAAAAAAACGATCAAGGAAGCATATAAACACGCACTGTCACAAGTTTCGCTAAAAAACCTTCCCTTATTCCTAAACAAAAAAAACTTCCCCAGCCTCAGATCAGCAAATTTGGCCCACCTTTAAACCGGGCCCCATTCCATCGTCAGGGCCTCTTTGGAAGGGACATTGGGAGGTTTAAAGGATGGATAGGGGATCTTAATAAAAGTTCGCCATCTTTCCCCAACCCGGGTTCGGAGAGGCAGGATTTTGGGAGACAGGTTGAAAACATAGTCTTCTTGTTTCCTGAGTTTAAAACCAAAATCATGGCTTCAAAGACAGCCAAAAGGGGTTTTTTAAAAAATTTTGGGTCTTTATAAACCCGGGAAAAAAAGGGTTAAAAACCTCCCAAATTTTTCAAAACCCAAAGTCAAAAAACCCTTCCTTTAAAATTTAAGAAAATTTTTGTAAATTGTAAAATCCCCAAAATGTCATCTATAAGGCCACATGCTCCCGGGCCCCTTTTAAATATGTGGGTTAAAACGATAAGACCGGGGAAAAGAAAGGGTTTTTGGGGAGCTTTTAGGAGACTTTAAAAAAATAAAAGACACCCCATTGGAAAAACAGGGGATGAAGTCCAGGGGGAAAAAAAATTACCGGGGTTTAAAATTTGAAGCATTAGAAGTGATACGGCTTTCGATTCGTTGGGGGGGATATTGACAAAAGATTTCCAGTGAAGCAAAAAATGGATTCATAGATTAAAGACGGGTTTTTTCCCTGGGGGGTCAAAATGGGGCGTTTAATTTTAGTTTTTTTCATATAAATGGGTTCAAAATCGCATTGTTTGTTTAAATAACCCCCCCTTTTTTTTTTTTTTGGGGGTTGGTTTTTTTTGGGGCCCCGTTTAACATTGTAATTGTTACCTATCATGATTAAAAATAAAATTTGACTTTTTAAAGGTTATTTTTTTAAATTTAACCCCTGAGGAATTCATACTTACCTTGAGAAAGAAACGGGGGGGGTTTTTTGGTTTTTTTTTAAAAATTTTTTGTTTTTCTTTTCACTTTTTCATCTTTTTTTTTTCCCATTTAATGGGGGTTTCCCAATAGGGTTTTTTTATTTTAAATTTTTCCTGGGGGGGGTCGTCCTTTTCAGGACTTTTGTCCTTGGGGAAATTTCCCCCATTAGGAAAGTTGGGGGGGGTTTTTTTTTTTTTTTTTTTAGGGGGGGTTTTATTGGGTTTTTTCCAAAGGGTTTTTACTTTGGCCATTTTTTAACCTCTAAAATTTTTAGTAGTAAGTGTCTTTTTTAAATTTTTGAAATACATAAAATTTTATATAGATTATTAAAATTTTATATTTTAAATTTTTTTAAATCCAGTAAATCATTGTGCTCATTTGAAAAATTTTTCCCCTAAAGATCGGGGTTTGAGGGGTTTTGCCTTTAAAACCACCTCTTTTTTTCTACCTCCGGGAAAACCTTAAAGGGTGTTTCTTATACAGCCACTCCTTAGTGCCCGGCTTTTGGGGTTTCAGGGCATGTCCCCTGGAAAACCCAACCATGACCCCTCTTTTAATGGGTTTTAAAGAGGTAGTTGGGCCAAAAATTTTTGAGATACTTGGCCCCCCTCCCCTCCCCCCCTTCAAAACAAATGCAAAACGCCCTGTCCCATTTGCAGGAAAGCACCCCCAAAAATGTGAGGGCCATCCCGATGTTCATGATTTTGGGGTGGGTTCCCTTGGGGGTTTTTACTCTTTCCCCTTCTTCCTCCAAACATGGCAAGTGGCGTTCCTTCAATCATGCCTCCTCTGGATGTGGGACAAGATGCGATTTCTAATAGTGTCATTCATTGTACCATAGAATATAATGGGAAAACGCAAAAAAAAAAAATTCTAAGTAGGGTTAAATGTGAAAAAAAAATTTTCTTGGGACTTTTTCTTTTTATTGGTAACCCGTTTGGAAAAACTTTTGGGGCTTTATTTCAAAATTTTAAGGGGCATGAAATGAAAAAAAAAAAAAAAAACACAATTTTGTCGTCTGGATTTTTTTTTTTGTCTACGGGGTTTTTAAGGTTAATTCCCGGGTTAAAATTTTGTATATATTTTAATAGATCAGATTTTTTTTGGATGTATGATACCCTATATGTTTTAACTTTTTTTTTTATTTTAATTTTTTTTTTGTAAAAAGGCGGGAAAAGGGGGTATTTGAACTTTAATTTTTTTTTAATTTTTTTTCAAATTTCAAAACTTTTTTGTGCTTTAAAATTTTATTTTCCCCTTTGGGTACTTACCACTAGGGGGTGCAATTGTTTATACAGCCCCAATGCATTGTAAAAACAATGCCCAAAAGGGTGGGACAAATATGGTGACTTTTAAAACTTCCTGCCCTGGGGCAAAGTATGTGCTATGTAGTTGGGGTCACTTTTCTGGCAATTGGGGCATACTAAATGTCCAAAAGTCAAAGAAGTAAGATTTATGCGAAAAGCTTGCAAAAGGGAAATTTAAAAAAAATTTTTTACCAAATTTACACTGTGAAAAATTCAGTACAATTTATGTTTTAGGGTGCTACCTAGCGATCTTTTAGTGTTTCGCTTTTGTCTAGGGGATTAAAAAACCAGGGACCCAAGAGCAAAACGGGCCCAGCCACAACCCTGCCAAAACATCACCCCCTCCTCTACATTGAGAAAAACAAAACCTGTTTTTTTTTTCTGCTGGGGGGGGTGAACCAAGGGGCCCCCATGCTGAAAGGCAGAATTTCCCAAACCCCTAAAAAAATTGTTTGTTCTGTTTCATAAACAACCTTTTTTTAACTAGGGCTGAAAAACCCCAGGGGGGAAAGGCATGGTGGAAATCAAGCCTTGGGTATTAGTTCATTTCATGCCCGCTTTTGAACACAGAAAGCTGAAGTAGGACAAGACCTGCATGAAATGCCTTCATTGTAAAACCCTTTTAATTTTCCCATCTGTGGAGATTCAGGAAACTTGAACGCTTACCATAAAACAAGACTTTCTTTTTCGTGGCACCCCAGTTTGTATTCAGCTCATCATCAAAGGAGCTTTCACCCTTTGACTGAGCCAAATGGAGAATCCTTTTAAGTATCGTCAACATGTTGCATTTGATTGAAATCAATTAGTTCAGTTAACATCTATGTATGTTTCAAATATGTTCTCTTAAAGGTAGAACAGTAGATACTTTTTCATCTATGTGCCCTTTTTGCCCCCCGAAAATTAAAAAAAGCAATATTACTCTTTTTAAACAATTAATGCATAAAACCCAAAGGGTTAATCATAAAATGCCCGCCCAGGGTGAGTGTGAACTGATGATCCCGGGCCAGTTGGTTTGCTATGCTAAAGGCAATTCCTGGGACTTTTTTAATCACTTTAGGCCCACATGGGTTTATTTCTTTCATAGCTGCTTTACCAGAGGTTCTCCTTAGCATTATAAATGGTTGTTATAAATTTCTTGGCTCCGATGGCCTTAGATCAATCATACTTTTATGCCCCCACGATTTCAATTTAAAACCCCCATAAAAGTGAAAATTTTGATCTCCTAACCTCAAAGTAATAGCAGGCTGTGATAGCTCAATTTAAAAAAAGGGGCGTCTGGGTTTTGAAAAATCATTTTCAAAAAAATTAAGGGAAAATTTTGAGTTATAAGTGGAAAATTTTCCTCCATTTATGAGCACTATCTATAAACCAGAATAAAGATTGGCTACTCTGGAGGACCAAGCACATTTGATGGATAGCCTATTGATTTCAGTGGGTACTGTGTACTACCACATTTGCCCATTGGTGGCACTGCAGAGAAATTAAACACTTGCCCAAACAGATTCCAGGTGATTTCCAGTAAAATTTTTCTTTTGGGTCATAGTTCATTTTATTAGCACCGTTGCCCTATAGTCCTGGGATCACATCCCCCAAGGAAAAAATCTACCCAAAGGGTTTTTTATGTTTTTTTTGGTTTCCTCCCGATACTTTTGGCTTCCCCCCAATCAAAAAAAAACAACAGACAGGGTTAATCTGAAATAAAGACTGTAAGCCCCAATGGGGATAGGGACTAATGTGAGTGATGAAAATCTCTGTACATCACTGTGGAATATAGCAGCGCTATACATATGAAAATTTAAAAAGTTTTCCCCGGAAATTTTTTCCCAGGGGTGCATTTAAAAATTAAATTTAACACAAAAGTAAACCCCTTTTGTGCTCAATAATGTCTCAAATTTCCTAATATCATCTAAGCATCAAATCTTAGTTTTTCCTGTGTAGCGCTTCAAAATTTTTTGGTTTTTAGAAAAAAGGGTTTTTTTAAAATAACTTTGGAAAAATAAATCCCCACCTGATCTTCCCGATTGGGGAAAAGAGAAGGCAAAATTTTAAAGCTTTTCTGCAAATTTCTAAGTATGCAAAATAGCTTTTTTTAAAAGGGGGTTTTTTCACCATGCTGTTTATATTGCCTCAAAAAAGTTTTAGATTTAAAGCTTCCTGTCTCTTCCTAGTTGGCTGTGGGTGTCTCTATTGTAGTGATTTAGCATATCACTTTATATTCCCAAGCTCTTCTAATTTCATTGACATGAAACAGGGGGATTTCATCTATAGTGCAAAGCTTCGAGCCCCAAAATAAAAAAGTAAATTATCTCCTATGTGTTTCCAAAAGAAAAACACACTCTGTTCTCAAACTGTGGGGGTTTCCCGTGTGGGCCCAAAGTGTGGGGGTTTCACCCCGGGCCCCCCTTTTCCCCAGGTTCTTATATCAGTGCAGTATGCTTGCAAGGTTGGTGCTTTTTTTATTTTTCTCTATGGATTATGGAGGTCGGTAGACCCAATGAGAAGTCTGAGTTTGACTCTAGTGAGAGGTAAAAAATAGAGTAGGACCACCCGCCTTGAGATCCTGTTGGTAGTCGGAGGTGGCTTAAGCATTTTTTGATCAAAACATGTGAACTAAGAATCTCAAAGTTTTTTTCACATATTGTAGATAGCATAAATGCTTCTTTAGAGGTTTCCATGTATTGCAATGTGTGGTGATGATAAACAGATGACCTCCCCGCGGTGCTTCAGATGGATGCTCCGATGGGTAGATATAAGCTGCAAAAAAGAAGCGCACTGGGATTCTATGGATAAAAAAACACCTGGTTAGAATCAAAGGGCAGGTGCTCACCTTTTGGAGCTGTACAATGTACGGTACAGCTCGTATGTGCGTCTCCTTTGATACTTGTATATGAATAAATTTCTTATCCTCAACTTAATGGTTGAGTGCATTCTAGTTATTTAGTATTCCATCAGCGCTTCAAACACAACTCCTCTCAAACCAGCGTGAAGTATCTGGAGAACTTCAAAGCGAAGCCCGCAATGTGTGGTGATGTCACTCCCTGGTCTCAGATAAGACAAAGGGCAGAAAGAGAAGGGGAGAGCAGATCGGTGACTAGAGAAATCGTTGTGCTCTCAGAACAGATACAATCTTTCTTATCTTCTCAACAAAGCAAAATAAACTAAGCAATGTTTTAGGGAAAAGTCTTCATTTACCATTCTCTACATGGTTGAAAGCTAATATTTTTAGTGAGACAACCCCTTTAAGTGCCTCCTAGTGTTGACTGCAGGCAGACAGAATGTTATCTTTTATATCTATATCTGTGCAGTTGAGTTTGATTTCTGTGTCAGAAAAACTGAGCACAAACCTCTATAAAGACATTTTAAGAAATAGTATTGGAGAAGTTGCTTTTTGAACTACAACCTCAACGGCCTGTACCAGTGTCTGTCTTATTTGTATTAGGTGGTGCTGGCTAATTGTTTGTGCTTTATTGCATGTGTATAATATCAGTGACGTGTGCACCACACAGTATATGTACATCTTAGTGAATGCCCTCAACAGTGGCTGTAATTAATAATCTATAATGACAGTCCTTTGGGCTGTTTAGTATTGGTGCCTATTAAAGCACGCAGCATGAATCATTTTTATTTCCTTGAAGTAAAAGAAAAAGCCTGAATTAAACGTATGCACTTTTGGCTGTTCTTGTTCTTATAATAAAATGTATAATATCAACTAATGTTGAACACCCTAAAACCATATGTAATCTAAATTATGCCATTAAATATATAGTTTTTGCTGCAGAACAAAATCTCTCCAATCACTGTGTAAGCTTAACAGAAAAAAGTTTTGGCTAATGAAATACAAAGAGGTAAAATTAAACAGAAAATAATTTCAAAATGGTACTTAAAGGGGTTTTTATACATGCTAATTCACTGAGTCATAAGCAGCTTTTCACTCACTCTGCTTTTGTCAGGCTGTGGGTGGTTCTATAGCTGTGATTAGCATATTTAGCTTATCTGTAACTAGTTGAGACTTAACAAATACAAAGGGTGACATGTATGAACGCAGGCGCGTCAAAGTGAATAGTCGAGACTCGTTTTCAGTGTACAATGCGCCTAATGTATGAAAGTATGCAACAAACAAAAATGGCGAACCGGCACTCGTGGATTATACGTAATTGCCAATGATGAAGGCTGGCATATAGAAAACTTCTGAATTTTATTTCTAAAACAGTAAGGATATTGTCATGATCATGCCCAACAGACCCCCAGCTTCGAGTTCTGGTCGCCGGCCATGGCCGTTGCGATGGAGACCGTGGTTTTTAACATAATACTTTGTATTCTTAGTTACCAGTGTGAACTGAGTCTTTCCATCCCTGTGTGTTTATTGATTACTGGCCAATGCCCGTGGCCAGGAATCCTCCAGCACCCATTTAGTTAAACTGTGTTCCTCTTTCATTGACAGCTTTGTTTCCCTAACCGGCTTTGTGTTATTTCCACCTATCACCTCTGCTCTGTATTCACCAGTTCCCTATTTAAGGATCCCCTTACTTGTCCCTGTGCCTGTTATATTGGGTCTTTCCTATACCTTTTGCTTGCCTGTCTCTTGTTGGATTTTCTGGTTACCTGACTCTGCTTGGCTTCTGACTATTCTTCTCTTCCAGCAGCGCGCCGGACCGGGCCACGCCCCCTAGAGGCGGAGCGAAGGTGAAGGTAGTGTTAGTACCTCCCCTTCCGCCCGTTCGTCAGTTTGCGGCGCGGAGGCATCAGTGTAAGTCGCCCGTGCTGCGTGCTCCTGTCCAGGATGGCAGAAGCTCAATTAGAACTGTTGAGGCGCATGGCGGCATCCCATGGGACCGCATGGCTTGAGGAGACAGTGCGGGGCTTGCTTAGTGGGGTCGGGGATCCGGCCACGGCGCGCAGAGGTGCCCCTGGGAGCAGTGGAGCCGGGGATCCGGCTGTGATGGCGGGCAGCAGTGGTGCCGGTAGCATGGCCGAGGATCCGGCCGCTCTCCCCGGGGGTAGGGTGAGTGGCTGCAGTGGTGCAGGAACGCCCGCACTGTCAGGGCATAGCGGCATTGGCCGCAGGTGCCGGGCTCGCCCCCCGCAGCGGCTGAGCCTGGATTACACCCCCAGGGCTCGCCGTTGCCAGCGGAGCCCTTCTGGGGACCCTTCAGGTCGGATGGGCAGGCTCCAATCTGGGGGTCGGCCTGCTCGGTCTGGGAGGCATCCCAGTCGGCCGGCGGGCCCCGCGGAGAGCGGTGGGTCTGGGCCTCAGTCCGGGGCTCGATCTGCCACTGCTCCTACATCATCACTTTGGTCGGTCGTAGCGGTGGCCTTACCTGGCGAGGTGCCGGTCGGGGGGGCCACCAGGCGGCGAGAAGGAGGACGGCGCTTGGAGACTTCCCCTGTGTCTGCAGGGCGCAGCGTGAGGAATGACGGGCGACGTTCGGTCGGCCCCGGTGTAGCTGAATTAGATTCGGGTTCCCCGGTCCGATCGTGGCAGGTGCCTGCCCCATCACCGCGACCTGCGCCGGTCGGCCTCCCCTTATTGGGTATTGATGGCCTTGACCCGGGTCGTCGGGCATCGTTTGACTCTGGTGTAGCGACTGGTGGGTCCACAGCCCCCACACAGCCAGGTGAGTATATGTCTCTGTCATGTACGTTTCCACCTATTTTTCGGTCGCAGGGGGATCTCATTAGTAGTGGGTTACCTACGCTTAGCTCAGGGGGTCGTGAACATGAGGGGGGGGGGGGAGGGTCGCCCGTAGAGACTGGGGGTCTAGCGGCGGCGTTGCGGGATTTATTGGCGAGGTTTGAGGTTCGTGAGAGGGGGGGGGGTGGTCGCCGGTGGATGCTTGGGTGGCACCTGCCATGCTGCCAGTGCCCCCTCCCGTAGTGGTTCAAAATGAGGTGTTGCAGCCCCTGGGGCCTCCATTGGAGCAGGGGGGGAGGGCTGACGGTGTCAGTGCAGACTGAAAAAATCCCGCAGGAGAGTGTCCGGTTGGATGACAGGGCGAAGGGGGAGGTATATGTTTGCTTTGAGGGCCCACTCGGGGCGCATCTGAAGCCAGAGGTGAGGGAGAAGATTTGGAAGGATGAATATGTGGAGATCTTCTCCCTGCTGCCCTTAGAGAAGTTTAACTTGGATAAGGGTAAAAAAGACGAGAGCAAGAAAGAGGAGGAGGAAAAGCGTTGGTGGCGACTCATTCCGCAGACTTTTGACAACTGGTTGCAGGCGTTTGCGATACTTGCAAGTGTCCTCGGTGAAAAGGCGCCCGAGAATTGTTCAGGCCTCTTTTGCTACATGGATGCGATTGGGGAGGCGCATCGGGCATATGGGGGACAGGCGTGGTTGCGCTATGACGAACAGTTTCGTCAGAGAAAAGCGGTTCGTCCTTCAATCAGGTGGGACCATAAGGATATTGGTCTCTGGTTGAAAGTTATGGCCCTGACGAAGTTCGGGCAGCCCTTTCTTGGGGGGGGCCGGGTCATCCGGCCAGGGAGGTAGTGGGGGCGGTAGCGGAGCAGGGTCGCAGCCCGGAGGCTCAAAAGGGGAGGGAGGTTTGCTGGCTGTTTAATGGGGGGCCGTGCAAGTTTGGGTCCGGCTGTCGATTTAAACTTGTGTGCTCCTTCTGCACAGCACCGCCACCCGGTTTTACCCTTGTTTCAAGAAGGGCCGGAGCAAAGGGGCCGGGACGGGTGGCCAAGGGGGTGATGCCGGTGAGACTTGGCGAGATGGAACCTTTTCTAGCCCGCTTTCCGGATAGGGATACAGCGGACCTGTTGTCCGCCGGGTTCGGTCAGGAGTTTGTAATTCCGCCTCCTGCTCACTCGGTACCTTTTTCGATTAAGAACCTGAGGTCGGCCCATGAACACCCGACAGTGGTGGCGGAGAAGTTGGCAAAAGAAGTGGCTCTGGGAAGAATGGCGGGTCCATTTGAAGTTCGGCCTTTTCCTGACTTGGTGGTGTCTCCTTTGGGGGTGGTTCCGAAGAAGGAGCCGGGAAAATTCCGGCTCATTCACCCATTTTGTCCTTCCTAAGGCCAATCGTGAATGTGGTATACACACCGGAGCTGTGTTCCGTGGTTTATACCTCCTTCGACGAAGCGGTGTCCCTGGTTCCGCGGCATGGGCATGCCGCCCTAATGGCCAAGGCGGATATTGAGTCGGCGTTTCGACTTTTGCCAGTGCACGAAGATAGCTTAAAATTGTTGGGGTGGTTTTGGGATGGGAAGTTCTTCGTGGATTATTGCTTGCCAATGGGCTGCTCGCTATCGTGCGCCTATTTCGAGGCTTTTAGCACATTTTTAGAATGGGTGGTTCGGGATGTTTCGGGGTTGAGTTCTATCATTCATTATTTGGATGATTTCTTTTATGTGGGGCCGGCGGAATCTCCAGTGTGTGGGTCCTTGTTATTGTCGTTGAGTTGGGTGACAGATCGATTCGGTGTACCGTTGGCACCTGACAAGACGGAGGGTCCGAGGACTTGTCTGAATTTTTTGGGGATATGCATAGATTCCGAAAGGATGGAGTGCAGACTACCGGCGGATAAGTTGGAAGCCCTACATCGGGTGGTTGGTTTGCGCAAGATTCCCCTCAGAGAGCTGCAGTCTTTATTGGGGAAGCTCAATTTCGCGTGTAGGATTATGCCCATGGGGCGGGTGTTTTGTCGGCGGCTGGCCAGTGCGACGTCGGGCGTGACAAAACCGCACCACTTCGTGCGTCTGACTTGTGAGCACAGGGAGGATTTGAGGGTGTGGGCCAGCTTTCTGGATTCATATAACGGGCGTTCGATTATTCTGCACGGGGAATTGTCTAACCAGGAGATCGACATCTTCACGGATGCGGCAGGTAGCACGGGCTTTGGGGCCATTTGCGGGGTGCGGTGGTGTGCGGCCCCGTGGCCGGAGGCGTGGCGGGATCTTCCGGTTATTAGAAATTTGGCGTTCCTGGAACTTTTTCCTATCGTGGTGGCTTTGGAACTGTGGGGTGATACTTTTCGGGATCGGAAGGTTCGCTTCTTTTGTGATAATTTGGGTGTGGTCTTGGCAATTAACAACTTGACGGCCTCTTCGCCGCCAGTGGTGTGTCTCTTGCGTTTGTTGGTTTTGAGATGTCTTGAGCTCAATTCGTGGGTGAGGGCGGAACATGTCCCGGGGGTCCAGAACGCGGTCGCTGACTCTCTTTCTCGGTTGCAGTGGGAACGGTTTCGGACCTTGGCTCCATCGGCGGCAGAACACGGGGAAGAATGCCCCAGTCATCTATTGACCGTGGCCTTCGGGACGCAGACCAGCTGATTCGGGCGTCTTTGTCAGGTGGGACCTGGGCTGCTTATGAAGCGGCCTGGGTACAGTGGTCGGATTGGATCAGCAAACTGGGGGATGTAGTATCTGAAGAGGACCGCATCGGGGCTTTGCTGTGTTGGCTGGGGCATGTTCGGGGGCTCGATTGGTCAGTGTCTACAGTCTCCAGATTTATGTCGGGGCTGGCGTTTGGGTTTAGAATGCGGCGGTTGCGGGATTTGACCAAGGATTTTGTGGTGTCTCGGGTGCTTCGGGGTTATAGGCGAGGCCAAGGGGCAAGAGATTCCCGGCGTCCGGTGGTGTTCGCTCTGCTGGAACGTCTTGGCAGGGTGTTGGGGGAAGTTGCCAGCTCGGGTTACGAGGTGGCGCTTTTCTGGCTGGCTTTTGCATTTGCATTATTTGGGGCATTGCGGGTTGGGGAGTTGGTGTCTCCTAGTCGGTTAAGGGGTGGGGGCCTCCAACAGGAAGCTGTTGCTGATCTGGGGGATGCGATTATGTTTTGGCTGCTTCGGTCTAAGACAGATGAAGCCGGCAGGGGGAGCCGGGAGACCCTGCGGGCGGTTCCGGGGTCTGCGATGTGTCCGGTGCGGTGTTGGCGAGAGTTTCGGGTTTTGCGGAGGGCTGAGAGTGGGCCTCTCCTGCGTCATGCGGATGGGACATTTTTGTCCCGTTTCCAGTTTACTGCGGTGTTTAGGCGGTGTTTGGTGGCGGTTGGGCTTGACCCTGCTGCTTTTGCGCCGCATTCATTCCGGATCGGGGCGGCTACCGAGGCTGCGGGATGGGGCCTCAGTGCGGAAGTGGTCCGGAGGATCGGGAGATGGGAGTCGGATAGGTTTCGGCTGTACATACGGCCACATCTGGCGGCGTAAGGCGGGAGGGTAACGGAGGGGTAGTAGGGGTATTGCACTATGTTGCTGTTATTAGCTTGTTTTTTCTTTGTTCTCCAGTTCGTCCTCCGTTCCTGGTTTGGATCCTTGGCCATTCTTATGTGCATTGGGGGTGCCGAGCGAGCGGACATGCGGGCGGACGGCCGTCAATTGGGCTTTCCACGGAGCATCGCGGTGGTACGCTGGCTGGGACAGCGTGGGATGCGGTGGTTAGGCGTAGTCCCGGAGGTGACGCGGTTTGCAGCCCTGGATAGGCCTCCGAACATTCTTGTGCTACATGTAGGGGGGAATGATTTGGGGTCTCTAACATCCAGGGAGTTGATTCGGAGCATCAAGTATGACTTGTTGCGATTGTGGAGGTCATTCCCAGGTATGGTTATTGTCTGGTCGGACATCGTGTTTCGGCATCACTGGAGGGGTGCTCGCTCGGTGGAGAGGTTAAATAAGGCGAGAGTCAAAGTGAATAGGTCGGTGGCAAAGTTTGTGGCTAGGAATGGAGGGGTGTTTGTCAGGCATCTGGAGTTGGAAGCGGGTGTGGACAACTTTTGGCGGTCTAATGATGTGCATCTGACGGCGGTTGGTTTGGACCTCTGGGCTCTGGGCCTTCAGGAAGGCATCGAGAGAGCCCTGGGTCTGATGGGGGCCTCGCATGCATGAGGGTTCATGGCATGCTCGTGGTGGCGGCGGGGGTTCTTGGAATTGGATGAGGAGATACGTTGAGGGAGTCATTCGGGGTATGATTCCCTCATGGTTCGGAAAATGGTGAATCGACCTGGCGAAGGTGGTGGGCTCTTGCAGGCTGCAATCCCTGCAGAGCAAAATGGGTGAGCCATCTTGTATGGCTTTAGGACCCCCGAGCCAGTGGAGTATGGCTGGGGTAATTTGGGGGTTTTTGGGTTTCCCTTCGGGGATTTGGTCGCCCGTCGTTGGGTTTGGGTTTTCCAAGGACCCCTGCCCCATCTGGTTGTGGCGTTTACGGAGTTAACGTTTACAGGTGTTATGGAAGGTATATTTATATTTATGTTCATATATATATATGTATATATATATATAGTGGCATGTGGGGTTGTGATGGTGTTACATATATACATATATATATATTGGAGAGTTACGTTATAATTTTATATGACAATTTATTTATGTTGTATTTTGTTAAATAAAACGGCTGCTGTGGCCAATTTTATCCAGTCAGTATCAAGTGTGTTCATTTCAAGGGGTCACAGCAGGGAATGGTAGGTAGGGGGATTGGGGGGGGGGGGGTTAATGGAAAGTTGGTTGGGGTGGAAGTGCCTCAGCCCTGCAGGGGGCAAGCAGCCCGCCGGACCGGGCCATTCCCCCAAGGGGAGGGGCACCATGACCCGGCGTGCTGGGCGCGGCTAAGCCGCTGCGGACGTGCGGCCGGAAGGGGAGGCAGAGCGAAGGTGAAGGTAGTGTTAGTACCTCCCCTTCTGCCCGTTCGTCAGTTTGCGGCGCGGAGGCATCAGTCCCACCCTCCCTCCCTAATGTTGGTGTTGTCATAGTTGGAGCATGAGTGAGGTTGTCATGGTAGCTGTTGGCGGCGGGGGTTCTTGGAATTGGATGAGGAGGTACGGGGAGGGAGTCATTCGGGGTATGATTCCCTCATGGTTCGGAAAATGGTGAATCGACCTGGCGAAGGTGGTGGGCTCTTGCAGGCTGGAATCCCTGCAGAGCAAAATGGGTGAGCCATCTTGTATGGCTTTAGGACCCCCCGAGCCAGTGGAGTACGGCTGGGGGTAAATGGTGGTTTGGTTCCCTTCGGGGATTTGGTCGCCAGGTCGTTGGTTGGTTCCAAGGACCTCTGCCCCATCTGGTTGTGGCGTTTACGGAGTTAACGTTTACAGGTATTATAGAAGGTATATTTATATTTATGTTCATATATATGTATATATGTATATATATAGTGGCATGTGGGGTTGTGATGGTGTTACATATATACATATATATATATATTGGGGAGTTATGTTATAATTTTATATGACAATTTATGTTGTATTTTGTCACAGCAGGGAATGGTAGGTATGGGGATTGGGGGGGGGGGGTTAAGAGACAGTTGGTTGGGCTGGAAGTGCATCAGCGCTGCCGGGGTCATGTTTTTGTACTGCATTGCCCGACAGTTACCGACTTGGCTCGTCTTACGTTTTTCTCTTCAGTCTCCCGATTTGGTACTGCGCTGCCCGCTTGCTGCCAACCTTGCTTGTCTGACGTTCCCTTATTGTGTTTTGTATTTGTTTGTCTGTGTCTTGTGTTCCCACGTATTTAGAGTAGTTTTCAGTCTTCTGGTTGGGACCGACCTTTTAAGGAGTCGGGTACCCCCAAAAGGCAGGGACAGGGGTTGGCACCAGCGTCAGGGCCTCACTCTGTGTCTTCTCGTGTGTCCCTGACTAGTCTCTTACAGATATTATCCTAGACTGATTAAAAACATACATAGACCTAACGCGTTTCCCGCTCTAACTTAGCTCTTCATCAGAGGTAATATAAAACTTTTTTTCCACATCTCATTTATAACACAAAGTATGTCCCAATAGGTTCTTGAGTACGTCAATCACTTCATTAACAACAAAATCTCATTGGATCAGAAAACTGTCGATCAAAGGCATCATAAAATTAACTCTCCAAGTGCTAAAAAAAAAAAAATGCCACCTCCCAGGGATGGGTGTGGTGATCCTTTGGGAGGTGGCATAGTCAAAGTAGTAGTGTTGTTTTTTTTTTTGTTTTTTTTTAGCACTTGGAGAGTTAATTTTATGATGCCTTTGATCGACAGTTTTCTGATCCAATGAGATTTTGTTTTTAATGAAGTGATTGACGTAATCAAGAATCTATTGGGACATACTTTGTGTTATAAATGAGATGTGGAAAAAAGTTTTATATTACCTCTGATGAAGCGCTAAGTTGGAGCGTGAAACGCGTTAGGTCTATGTATGTTTTTAATCAGTCTAGGATAATATCCTTACTGTTTTAGAAATAAAAATCAGAAGTTTTCTATATACCAGCCTTCATCATTGGCATTAATCCACGTGCGCCGGTTCGCCATTTTTGTTTGTTGCATGCTTCCTATCCAGCAGTCTAGGATCGCAGGAAAGAACTGTGGCTGCCGAGAGAAGCATTAAATCCTATACATGTTTATGATTGTTGTACCTCTACAATACGAGCACAACCACTTCAGGTGAGAATCTCCACTTTTTTTATTAATATATTTGAGACGTATTTCACTATCGTGCGCCCCCTTGTTTTTTTTCTTTTTTGGCTGATGTATGAAAGTGGTTTTTGTGTGCTCATAAATGGTGTGTAAAGTTCGACACGCCTCGCCTGTGTGCTTGGTGCATTAGGGAATTTAGGCGCATAAGCAATGCGCCTAACGTAGTAAGGTTAGAGACAGGCTGGAAATAAGAGAAGTCATTAGAAGAGCATGTCAGTGAATAGAAACTATGGGACTGATTTTGCTTGGTGAACCACAGGTCCCAGCAATACCTTTCTGGTTTTGCGTATGCAGAAAAAAGGGGTGAGAGCACAAAAAAAATTTTTAAAATTTTAATGAGAAAAAAAATTAAATATAAAATCTAACAAAACATCAGGGGGTTTTTTTAATGAAAATTGTTTGATTCTATAATTTTAAAAAAGTTTTATAGGGATTTTTTTATTTTGGGGGATATTATAAAATTTTTATATTCTTTTTAAATTTGGCACATTTTTCATTAAAATTTAAAATAATTAAATTTTATACAGTTTGATAAATAATAAATTCCCCCCCTTACAGCAAATCTACTCCACTTCGACCCTAAGTCGGGGCACACCACATTAGATAGGCTGCTGTAGAAAAAGAAAGGGGCCCCTAGTTTTTCCCAAAAACCACATTCATATAGTTTTAAATTTCTTATGAATGGGGGCGACCCCCGAACACCCCCTCATGTTAAACATTAAAAATGCGAGTCTTACGAGCATTGCTCCTAACACCTTCATTAGGTGAATTAGACATCTTAGCCGCTAACTTAGGTGCATTGTACGCCAGAAAAAGGGTGAAAAACCCTTTCATACATGTCACCCAAAGTGCAGGAGATTTGATCTTCAGTAAACAAAGCTACATGTTCTGAAAAGTGAAAACAATTGCTTAGCGGTAAAAAATCTTGTTAGATGTGAAGTCACATCTCTGTTCACAGAGCAGAGATATGGACAGGTAATCATAGAAATGTGTGTGCACCCAAAGCAGATAAAATCTCTCTTATACCCTGACTAAAGTAAAATCAAAAGACTTATGTATTTAGAAAAGTTTCAATTAAACCTTCCCCTAATTTTGAAAGCCAATCTTTGTAATGATAAAACCTGTTTGTTCAGTTGGAGAGCATTTATTTATGAAAGTACAGCCATCAGGTTATGGACTTTAGAAATTAAACCTCCATGTCATTAAATTAAGATATGAATTGACTTCTGCCTATACCCCAAATGTTTATTCACAAAATATAGTATACCATAAATGTCTAAAAGGTGGAGGTCTCGGGGTAAAATAAATAAAAGATGGACCACTATGTTTGTAGCTACCTATTTCCCAGTAAGTTTTTAAACTTACCCACTTGTGCAGCCAGTCCAAAAAATTTTCTCTTCGGGGTTTTTTTCTCCCTACCTTCCAAGACTCATCATTTTTTAATTTTTCCATAGTCATACAAGGGCTTTTTTTTTGTGGAACAAGATGAACTTTTTGTTGGTACCATTGACTGAAAAAAAAACAGTTTGGCTATGCACATACAAAAACATTTAAAAAAAAAAAAAATAATTATAGGTGCACACTGGCGAGGCAATAACATACATTTTTCCCAAATGTCAGCGGCACACTTCAACTAAAAAATATCAAAGGCAATGGAATTTTAAAAAAAATCTTTACTGCAAGGAATAAAAAAACCCGGGGTTTTAGTTCAAAATTTTGTCAAAAGTGTTTAAGCTCACCCCCAATTGCGCAAGGGGACCCCAGCACAGGTGAGTCCTAACACTAAAAACTTTACCTCTTGGAGCCGTTCAATAAACACCTTAGGGAGTGAAAAGGCTAGCTTTTGAATACCTTTGAAAGAACGGGCCGCACCATTCCCCCGGGCTGCGGCGTTTTGTTCCCCGGCTCTTCCCAGGGCACGGGAGGGGCCCCCGGTCCGTGGCCGGCCCCATGGGCCCTCGTCCCGGGCGGAAACGGTTTCCCGCCCCGCTCCTGACTCCAGGCGCCCCCCGTCACGGCCCGGTGTCGGGTCCCCATTCCAAAGGGCGTCGCGCCCCGGCCTTCCTCTTTTAAAGGGCCAGTGCCCCGGAAATTTGGTTTATTCCCGGAAAACTACCCTATATAGCTCCTCCCCCGGGCAGCCCCTGCGGATTTTTTGTGCCCCTTTGCCCCCTATTTGAAAGGTTTTGCCCCTTTGTGCTTCCCGTTTTACCAACGTTGTCCTTTTCTGACCACAAACCTCTGCCGCCTGCCCTGACCTACTGCCTGCCCCGACTACTCGCAGCCACACGATTCTTACCAACGCTTCCCCTTGGCTACCACCGAAAGCAAGTCCCGCCAGTGGAAACGCCCGGGGTAGTTCCCCCGCCGCGCAAGTCCATCCCGCTTTGGGGCCCGGGCCCGTAAAAAACCGGGGTTCTACTTAATTCCTTTCCCTCGTGGGCTTTCACTATGCTTGCGGTGGCCCAGGGGATCCATACCATCCCGACAGTAAACCCGGCCATGGATCCCGCCAGGTGCCCCCCCTAGTGAAGCGGACCTTCCCGCAGTTTTTGCCACCATCACGCAAATTGTGAACAGGCTCAGCATTTGGGACCATTGCCCGTATGTTACAGCAACTCCTGACAAACGCCGCGCCACCTTCTGCCCCCGGGCAAACCCGCCTCCACTGCCCCAACGGGGGGCCCCCCAAGTTTTGGGTTTACGCTACCCGCCAAGTTTGAAGGGGACCCCAAAGCAGGCCGATTTTCTCACCCAGTCTCGATGCACATTGAATTTTAATGGCGGCCTTCCCACGGACGTTCTAAGGGGGCTTTCTGGTCAGCCTGCTTTGGGAAGGCCTTAATGGGCCACACCTTGTGGGTCGGAAAAGACCCTGACAAGGTCTGCGTCCTTCCCCAGGGGTTTGCGCGTTTTCGAGGAACCGCTCGGGCATCCTCCCCGAAAAGCCCTTCTAACCCCCGTGCCAGGAGACTCGTCGGGGGGGAGAAAACGCGGGCAGCCGCACCCCTGCCCGAGTTAGCCTGGAACGAGGCCCCCCTATCGCCCCCTTCAAAAAGGGTCCTCGGTAGGATTAAATGTGCTGGCCCCCGAAAAACCCGTCCTCCCCCAGGGGGGTTAAATTTATTGGCCACCCCATTGCGTGCGTTTCCCAGAGCGGAGGGCTCCGGCAAAAAACGGAGGTGGACGCCAAAGCCCGGTTTTCCCCGCCTGGCTCCAGGTTTTCCAGAAGGCCCTATGCAACCCGACAAAAACCCCCATTTGGGGGCCCTGCAGGTCGACAAGGGACATCTTTTGAAAAGAACGGCCCTACGTCGGTCCCGGGAACCTGGCCCCCACTGTGGCGTCCCCGGCACTTCCCGGGGGTTGCCCCAAGTCCAAAACGTCGGGGGAAAATCCCCCCTAGGGATGGGGGGCGTCCCCGGGTGCAAACCTCCTCCCCCATGATTTGCCCGTACAGGTCGTGATGAGCGGGCCAGTTCCCCGGGTCGGTCGGTGGAAAAATTTTTTCATGCTCCTTGGGATCCAGTAGTCTTTCCCGGGGGTCCTTGGAAAAACCCTGGCATTCCTCGGTCCCCGGGGGGAGCTGCAAAACGACCCCTATTCAAATCGTCACCAAGCCCCCGGGCTCTTCACGTGGGAGTCCGCATAAGGGAAATCTCTTTTATGTGTTACCACCTCTTCTTGGCTTTTCCTCGGATTCCATGGCTGTACTCCTTCCTACGTAGAATGGCGTCGGGTGAAGTCACCGTGGGGGCCCCCCAATCCCGAGGTTGTTTGGTGGCCCCGCCCGGTGCTTTCCCCGGGCCCCGCACGGCTCCCCCCGAAACCATTGCCGGTTCTGCCCGCCGGACCCGGGGGTTTGCGATGTTTTTTGGAGAAAGAAGCAGATCTTCCTCCCCATGAAATTATGACTGCCCAATCACCCTTTGGCCCGGGACCAGCCCCCCCGGGGTGAGTTATCCCTTGTCTTCCCCAACACAAGCTTTGTCCCAATAATCGGGGGAAACCCAGAAGCGGTTCATAGGAAATCCTCTCTCCCCAGGGGCGGGGATTTTTCTTTGTGGAAAAGAGGCGGACCTTGTGCCTGTTTTGATTACGGGTTAACAAGACGCCGTTTATTCCTGGCTTTTGATGCCCAGGGGGGCGAAGATCTTCCCAAATTGGATTTTGGGGGGGCCCTTTAAATTATCGCTCCGTGAAAGGGGATGAGTGAAGACGGCTTTTAACACAGGGGGCATTTGAGTACATGGTCATGCCCTTCGGCTTTTTAAAGCCCCCCCTTTCCAGGGAAATTTGTGAACGCAATTTTGGGATTCCCGTATACTTTAGGTTTGTATACCCGGGTGACATCTTGGTTAAATACCTGACCTAGAGACCACCGTGTTCTGCCCGCCAGGTTCTGAGGCGCCCCGGGGGAAAAAAGCCTATACTAAAATGGAAAAAGATCTTCACAAACCCCCGCCCGCCATTTCTGGGAATTTATCTTTGGACCAAGGGTTTTAAAATGGACCCGGCAAAGTTGTCTGCGTCCTGCAAAGGGCCCCGCCCGTTGGTCTTTGGGAAAATAACGCTTCCGGGGTTTTGTAACATTTTTCTGGGAGTTCATCCCGCAAATTTTCCCCCGGGGGGGCCCTCGGGCTTACCAACAGAACCAACCCCCGAAGCTGGCCCCGAGGCCAAAAAGATTTCTTTTTAAGTCTGCCTTTGCCCCCGCTTTACCCCTTAGGCCCCGGGCCCCCGAAAGCCTTTTTCACTTGAAGTAACGCCCCGTCGTCGGGGTCGTAAAAGGTTTCCCCCGCAAAAAAGGGGCCAATGGGTTAACTTTTACCTGCGGTTTTTTCAAAAAAATTTTCCACTGGCGGAAAGGAATTATACGATCGAGCGGGAGTTGTTGGCCATCAAGCTTGCCCCCGGGGAATGGGTTACTACTTTTGGAAAATGTCGAATCCCATCTGTATTAAATCGCCAAAAAAACCTCCTTTCCTCCAGACGCCAGGGGTCAATCAAAGCCAGGCTAGGGGGGTCACTTTTTTTTTTTCCATTTGATTTCCAAATCACTTTCCCTCCCGGGAAAAGAAGGTAAAGGCGGGTCGTTTCACGCCTTCCCACGTGGTCGGAGAGAAGCACCCCCCCGGGGCACATAAAAACCCCTGGAGCGCTTGTTCAAAAAGCCCCCTCGACCTCCGGCATGTCCCCCGGGAAGACATACATGGCCCCGACCCCCAGAGGATCCCGAAGTGGGGGCATTGCTATTTTGGCCCGCACCCGGCGCCCGCAAAATCATTCCTTACACCCCGGTTCAGGTGGCGGACCCCGCTAAAGGGTTAAAGAATTTGTTGAGGCTGTGTACCTGTGCCCGTAACAAAAAGTGTAAAGACAGGCGGGCTCTTTTCCCCTGCCCAAACCCTACCCAGCCCCCGTCGCAGGGCAATGGATTTTATAACGATCTTCCCCCCTCTTGGTAACACCCTGATTGGGGAGTTACGGATCGGTTTTCTAAATGGCACTTTTTGTCCATGACAGGTTACTCTCGGCCCGCGCCCCAACCTGTTTTTTTCCCCCACATTTGTCGTCTTGGGGTGCCCCATGCTGCGGGGGGGGCTTCGTTCCCCGTCCCTTCCAGGGCCCGGGGGAGTGGCCGCACGGTCCGTTTCGCCCGGTCCATGGGCAAAACCGTCCCGGGGTGCAACGGGTTTTCCCCCAACCCCCTCCTGACCCAGGCCGCACCCCCACGGCCCACGGCGCGCCCATTTTCCCAAGGTGCACGTGCGCCGGCCTTCTCTCTCTTAAAGGGATAGTGCGCCGGTAAATGGTTGATTGCCGGCCACTGACCCTATATATTGGCTCCTCCTCCGGCAGCCCTCTGACGGATCTTTAGTGCCCTTTGAGCCGATTGTGAAAGCGTCTTGCCTCCATTTGTGCTTACCGTGTACCAGACCGTCTCGTTACCGTTTTCTGACCACGAACCTCTGCCGCCTGCACAGACCTACTGCCTGTCTCCGACTACGTCTCAGCCACACGATTCTGTACCACGCTTACCCTTGGCTACCACCGCAAGCAAGTCCCGCCAGTGGAATACCACCTGGTAGTTCTCCGCCGCAGCAAGTCCATCCCGCTTTGCGGCGGGCTCTGGTGAAAACCGGGTTCTACTTAGATTCCGTTCCCTGGCGTGGGCTTTCACCATCGCTTGCGGTGGCCCAGCGGATCCACTACCACTGCCATTACAATCCTGCACCCCAGGTTTTCATATATCCTTAGCAGTAATGTATTTTTCAAAAATTCCTATATGTCTTTGATGTTTACTTAGTTAATAGTGTGCCGCTGACATTTGGAATAGATGTATGTTATTGCCTCGCCAGTGTGCACCTATACTTATTTTTTTCAAAAAATTTTTTTGGACTGTGGTTTTTTGGGTCTGTATGAGGAGTGGCTGTCTCATTGGCTTTTTGCACCCCACCCATCTCCACAGGTTTTGAATCAGTGCAGGATATTCAGTGGCTGGTCCTTTTCACTCCCTAAGGTGTTGGAGTCTGAACAGGCTCCAAGAGAGGTAACGTTTTAGTGTTAGGACTCACCTGTGCTGGGGTCCCCTTGACACAATTGGGAGGTGAGCTCAAACACTTTTGATCAAAATTGTGAACTAAGAACCCCAGGTTTTCATATATCCTTAGCAGTAATGCATTTTTCAAAAATTCCTATATGCCTTTGATGTTTACTTAGTTGATAGTGTGCCGCTGACATTTGGAATAGAGGTACCATTGACTGCACCATAAAATAAACTGGCAAAAAGAAAAAAAATCTATGTGGGGTGAAATGAGAAAAAAAGTACTTGTGCCAGGTTTCTCGTGGTGGGGGGGGGGGGGGGGGAATTTTGTGGTGTTTTCATTAGGTATAAAATATGGTTATCTGTATTCTGCAGATTGGTATATTGGTGCCAAATAAGTAGGGTTTTGTTATGTTTGTTAAAGGGGTTGTCTCACCACAAGGATTGCTTTTTTAAGTTAAAGATCTTTCAAAAACAAGTCACTTTGCAATATATGTCCATTACCAGTGTCCTACCTATTCCGAGATATATCCTCTTGTATAGGCTGCATCAGCTCCTCAGGTCGCTGTAGCTACAGACCTGTTTGATCCCTCATGATAGGCTGCCAGCACTGGTTGCTATAGCTACAGACCTGACTTTTACTGCAGCCTAGTAGTAGCCAGTAAACACGCCCCTGAATTCAAAATGATACCAAGAAAACAGTACTGAGATACGACGAATCAATGTAGTGAGACAACCATTTTAAGTTATGTTTTAATACTTTTTTAAAAATGCAAACACTCTCCGTTTCTAAAATTTGCGCAGTGGTGACATTTTCTGTGACCAATTTTTTTTTGTTCTACCACCTATGGCCCTGAATGAGGGCTCACTTTTTGCGGGCTGAAATTTAATTGTTATTGGTACCACTCTGGGAATTTTTTCTTCTACAGTATTCAGCATACGGGATAAAGAATTGTTAGATTTTAATAGATCAAACTTTAATGGATGTGGCGATACCTATTATATGCAACTTTTTCTTTTACTGTAACATTAAGTCCCTCTAGATTACTTGAACACTATGGTATGCGACCGTTAGTACACCCTTCTGCATTGTATGAACAGTGCTGAAAGGTGTACAAAGACAATGGTTCTTTGACTTTGAAGTAATAGAAATGAAGGCATGGCAGCTATGAAAGCCTTCATTAGGCTTCCAACTGCCATGTTAATGGGCTGGCACCCTGTGATCTCACCATGGGGGTGTCAATTGGAGTGAGGAATGGTGTGCAGTGGCTCCATTCCCTGCTGTTAGTGGCAGGTGTCAGCTGCATTTACTAAATAAGACCACTACATAAGGTCTTACCGACACCATGATGTACCCATAGGTCATGGTTTGGTTAGGGGTTAAAGTTTTTTTTTTTTTTTTTTTAATTACATATAATGGTGACAAGTCATAAGTTTTGATTGCTAGAAAACAATATTTGGCTTTGCACATCCAAAAAATATTTTTTGAAAAAAAATGAGCATAGGTGCATACTGGTGTGGCAACAATATGCATACACATTCCAATATCAGCAGCACACTGTCAACTCAAAGAACTATCAAAAGTCACATAGGAATTTTTGAAAAAGCATTTCTGCTACTTAGGATACATTACAAATTTTGAGGTTCTTAGTTCACATTTTTGATCAAAACTGCTTAAGCCCACCACCGAAACTTCAACAGGACCTCAATGCAGGTGGGTCCTACACTGACGTTTTCCTCTCTCTAGGTCCTGTTCAGACATCCATACTTCAGGGAGTGAAGACACCAGCTACCAGACATACTGCATTAGATTTAAAAACCTGTGAAGGTGGGTGGAGTGCAAGAAACCAACGGAGGCAGCCATTTTCCCATACACAAGCTAGAAAATGATATTTGGCTTTGCACATCCAAAAAATATTTTTTGAAAAAAATGAGCAACGGTGCACACTGGTGTGGCAACAATATACATACACATTCCAATATAAGCGGCACACTATCAACTAAAAGAACTATCAAAAGGCACATAGGAATTTTTGAAAAAGCATTTCTGCTACTTAGGATACATTGAAAATTTTGAGGTTCTTAGTTCACATTTTTGATCAAAACTGCTTAAGCCCACCTCCGAAACTTCAATGGGACCTCAATGCAGGTGGGTCCTACACCCAAAACACACAAAACAAGTTTTGATTGCATCCCACACTGGTCACTAAAAAGAATGGGCAAAAGTTTCTAAGCTAAGTTTTACCTTTTTAGCGGTAATTCGCTCTAGTTGGCATTTCTTGGAAAAATGGGGCTATTAGTTTCTAGACCTACAGACTTATTTTGAGTCCTTATACATTCAGCTTGGCTCTTTTCAGAGCCAATGGCTTCCCTGACAGCCCAGAAGCTGCTATGTACTGCTTTCCATTGTAATAGTGATCTTTATATCTTCAGTCTGCTATGGGTACAATTAAAAAAAAGTGAAAGTGCAAAAAAAAGTAAAACATAAACACAAAAAAATTAAATAAAAACACATATGTCACCCTTTTCACCCTTACAAAAACAAAAATAATAAAAAAAACAAATAAAGTATGCATATTTGTTGTCACCACGTGACCACTGTATATCGAAAAATAAAAAAAGTTATGGCCATCAGAAGACAACACTGCATACATTTTGTATTATATAATATAAAATCCCTTTTTATTAAGAAAAAAAAAAGAAGGGTTTCAATATAAAAAAAAAAACTTTATTAAATTGGGTATCCTCAGAATCACATCAACCAGAAAGTAAAACTAACTTGTCAGGTATATTGGATATTAAAAGTAAAAATAAAAAACACTACTAGGATGCCAGTATTTTCTTCACTCTGGCTTCCAATAAACATATTTAAAAGAGATCATTTTTGTGCCCCCAAAAATGATACCAATAAAAACAACTGCTCATCCTGGAAAAACAAGCCCCTACACATCTCCGTACACAAAAGAATAAAAAAGTTATGGCTCTCAGACTAATGTGATGCAAAAATGTGTTTTCCTGAATAAAAGGTGTTTTTATTATGTAAAAGCAGTAAAACATTTAAAAAAAATATATACAAATTCGGTAACGTTGTAATCGTATTGAACTGCATTAAGCTAGCATGTCATTTATACCGCATAAAAAAGTTATGGCTGTCAGACTATAAAGACATAAAAGTACAGTTTTTTTATAAACACATTTCTATTGTGTAAAACTAATAAAGCATAAAAAACTATATAAAACTATATCATTGTATTTGTACTTATAGTTTTAGCACTTTAGGGTATCCGTAAATAGTGTTGAGCGAACAGCAAAAAGTTCTAGTTCCATTAGAACCCCGAACTTTTGTGTGTTCGGTTCGAAGTTCTATTCGAACTTAAAGTCTATAGGAGATGTTCTGGTTAATTTTTATACCTAGACAGGTGAGGAAAAGCTGGAATTACCATCCATAACAGTAAACTGGATACGTGGAACAACTTATTGAAGAAAATTTGGCTCTAAGAGCGACAGAAAAAAAATTGAGAGGCTAAAATACTTCCTTCCTTTCAATGGCTGACTGAAAAGATGAGGACAGCTTGTAAGCAGGGGCATAGCTATAGGAGTTGCAGTGGTAGCAGCTGCTACGGGGCCCTGTATCCTGAGGGGGCCCAAAAGTCCCTTTGAAACATAGGAGCTGCTACGGGGCCCCCAAATCTGCAAAAACAGAACTTTTGGGCACTGAGTATGATTTAGCAAATCCAAGCACTCTGTATAATATATATCTATGTATATGAGAGTTAGGCGTTATGTGAGGCTGCAAATGTCACCAAATGACAGCTTCTGGGTGTGGGAAAGATGCAGCCAGCAATACCAAACTCCCTAACTGTTGCTGTCTATGCTATCTAACTAAGAGCAGTCTGTCCAGTATAGAGAGTGAGCTGAAAATGGCGTTCACAAGGCAATGCAGTGAAATATATATAACATGGTCATGTGACTTTAGCAGCCGCCTTAGCAATGACGTTTTTGACACTTCTCTGTGCTCTGAACTGATTGGATGGCCGCCAAAAGTGCAGAAAGGTGATTGGATGGCCGTCACAAGTGCAGAAAGGTGATTGGATGGCCGCCAAAAGTGCTGAAAGCTGCTGAAAACGAAACTGAAAATGACATGTTGAACTAGAACATTACTCGAATGAACAGTAAAATGTTCGGTTCGATTCGAGGTCTAAAAATTCGAGAAGTTCTACTAGAACTTAACTTTTCTAGAACAGCTCGATCAACAGTATCCGTAAACCTATAATGGCGCCTCAGGAAAATTGTAATGAAAATGAGACCCCATAGTGCAGTAGATGCTTCTTCTATTCTGAGGCTTGTGATTGAGCCAAATAGTGTACTAGGACCACATATGTGATATCTCTAAAAATGGCAAAACTGGGGGAATCAATATTAAGTTTCATTTTTCTGGTCACATCTACTTTGTTCCAGTGAATAATGGATACAGATTGAAAATCTGCAAAAAAAGTGAAGTTTTGAAATTTCACATCCACTTTTTTTTATTTCTGTGAAACAACTAATGGGTTAATACATTTTCTAGACACTGTTTCAAATAATATAAGGGGTGCAGTTTCTTAGAGGTAGTCATTTATGGGGGTATCTAAAATCAGAACTGGACTGGTTCTCAAAAAAATTAAATGCTGCAAATTTTCTTAAAAATTTGAAAAATCACTAAGCATCCTAATGTCGTAAAAAAAAAAAAAGACACTTAAAAAATTATTCCAACCCACAGTGGACATATAGTAGATGCTATTTATAAACTATTTTGTGTGCAATAACTATTTGTCATGCACACAGAAATTTTTGAACTTTGAAAATGGCAATTTTAAAAAAATGTTCATTACATTTTGATCTTTCCACAAGCAAACAAGAATAGTATGAACCAAAATGTTTTATTAACTTAAAACACAGTGTGTCATGAGAAAAAAAAAATCTCTGAGTCACGTGGATAGGTAAAAGTATCAAAAAGTTATTCCCACATAAAGTGACACATGAGGTTTCAAAAATGGGGCTTTATCAGAGAGGTCAAAACTGGCTGCGTCCTTAAGGGGTTAAACCTCTAAAGTATAGAATTTTTATGAAATTGTCTTGACAATTTAACACATGCGACTCTAGTATTATTTCTGGATGTCAAGGATACTGGTGTGGAGCCACTGGGTCACCACCAGAGAGCGAACTCTAAGGAGCTCCTCGGGATTCAAGAGAGCCCGCCACAAGGCGGGATGGACTTGGCTACGATGAACTCTTAGGTTGCTACCCCTGACATGGCCACTCATGATGACAGCTGAAGTACCCAAATGTGGTAACAAGGTAGCAGGAAGAGGTGTAGTCAGGTCACTGGCAGGCAGGTCATGGAAGGCGGTAGGCATGTGTAGTCAGGAGTCCAGAAGCAGAGGTCAAACCAGGAAGTCACAGGAGCAATGCAAGGTAGCAAAACCCAACAGCAGGAATCACCAGGAATCACAAACAATCTGGCATGGGTAATTTGGAGGAAGTTCCTTATAAAGCATGAAGCGGCCAGCTATTCAAAGGCAAACGATGCGCTGGCCCTTTATATCCAGAAAGCCTGCATGCGTGCCCTAGGAAAGGAGTACACACGCACCGTATGCCGGCAGCAGCGGGTAGGGCAGCAGGGGAATGGAGAGGTGAGTAGACACAGGGACTGGAGCGAGAGCGCCGGCACAAATCCGTCCATGGTCCAGAACAGAGACCGATGCACTCAGTGTGACACTGGATAGACATTTTAGATTTGGTATTAATTGCCTTGCCTGTATAAGTCTTGGGCCGACACCACAAATAACACGGAATTCCAAGAAAAGAGGGGTGCAAACCATATGTAAGAAGGCAAATCCTATCACATGGAAGAAAAGAAAATATACCAAAAAGTAGTGTGAACCCTCATTACGCTGGAGCGGTGGAATAGATGGGCACAAAAGCAGTGCATTCAAAATAGATTTTTTTTTGGTGAACATCTATATATGGATATATTGCGCTGTGCTGTTGTGCATCATTATACTGCTCCACCGTAATGAGTGTTCACACTATTTTTTGACCTAATATATGGCCTATTTCTAGCATGTTGAGCGCTAGTCTAAATACACGTCCTTTTGTTTATAGACTTTGCGGCAGCGCTTTTTTAATCTTCCTATGCTTAGTGCATCGCTCAGGCGCCTGGCATATGTCTAGACTTACGTCAGCTTGTTTGTATTTCCCGCTGTGCGTATACTGATATTCATGCAATGTGTTCCATATGAGCCTCTGCGTTGGTTCAGCTATACATACAGCTCTGGAAAAAATTCACTGCAAAGTTTTCTAAAAATCGGCATCTCTACATGTCTGGCGGCCATTCCATTCCAATGTCAGTTGAATTCCAACCAAAGTCCACCTCATTCTACTTAATGTGCTTCTGATTAGGTGATCAAATCTTATTTAATGAAGGAAAGTATAAAAAACACTGCTGTGGTCTTCACAATCCTCTTGCAATAGGACAAGCTGGATGGCAAAACAGGTGCTAGGAATAGGCCAAAAGGAATTTCAATGAAAAAATATCTTTTACCATGCCAAAGGAGCGGAAATAAAAACTCTTCCTGACTTATTAGGAAGACATTAGTCTTATGGTTTCTAAAGAAACCTGGACTTGTTTTCTTTGCATTATTTGAGGTCTGACAGCTCTGCTGCTTCTGCTTCTTTTTTATTATTTTGAATATTTCTCATTAACTGCAAAAAAATACAAAATTTTTTGCTTTGAATTTCGGAGACATGTTGGCAGTAGTTTATATAATAAAATAACAATGTACATTTTACGCAAAAAATACATACCATTACATAGTTACATAGTTACATAATTTGTTAGACCGAAAAAAGACATCCATCCATCCATCAGCCTATTTGAAGAGAAAAATCAGAGAAACTGGAAATTTTGTAGTGGTCTCTGAATTTTTTCCAGAGCTGTATTTCCTGGATCATGTTTGCTATGGGACTGCCACACAGGGCAAGGTATTTTATTTTATAATTTTTCTACCTTATTTTCTTTATTTTGCTCCCTGTCTTAATTTTATTATTATTATTATTATTATTATTATTATTTTATTATTATTATTATTTATTTTTTAAGCGCCATTGATTCCAGGGCGCTGTACATTCGAGGGGGTTACATACATTACATAAGTCAAACGAGTACAGTGATAAGGGATAATGACAATTGGCACAACAGCGGGAGAGAGGACCCTACCCGCGAGGGCTTACAATCTACAAGGAGGGAGAAAGAGACAGGAGGTGAGGGGCAGACATGTCTGTGGAGGAAGTAGTGACAAGTTTAGTGAAGGTTATAGGCAAGCCTGAAGAAATGGGTTTTCAGGTTGCTTTTGAAGCTGGTGAAAGTGGAGGAGAGTTTGATGTGTTGGGGGCAGTGAGTTCCAGAGTGTGGGTGAAGCGCGGGAAAAGTCTTGGAGACGGTTGTGTGAGGAGCTGATAAGGGGAGAGCAGAGGAGAAGGTGCGTGGGGGGAGATATTTGGAAATTAGGGCAGAGATGTATGGAGGGGAGAGGTCATGGAGAGCCTTGTAGGTCATGGTTAGTAGATTGAAATGAATTCGCTGGGCAATGGGAAGCCAGTGAAGGGATTGGCAGAGGGGAGAGGCAGAGGAGTAGCGAGGAGAGAGGTGGATAAGACGGGCAGCAGAGTTAAGGATTGATTGGAGGGGAACGAGAGTGCTAGATGGGAGGCCACAGAGGAGGATGTTGAAGTAGTATAGGCGGGAGATGACAAGGGAATGGACCAGCATTTTTGTAGTGTCATAGCCGAGGAATGAACGGATGCGAGAGATGTTTTTCAGGTGGAGGCGGCAGGCAGAGGTGAGGGTTTGGATGTGTGGTTTGAAAGATAAAGCAGAGTCTAGGATTACCCCAAGACAGCGGACTTGTGGGACCGGTGAAAGTGTAGAGCCGTTGACTGTTAATAGAGAATCAGGGGCAGGGGTAGAGTTGGATGGTGGAAAGATGATGAGTTCTGTTTTCTCCACATTTAGTTTTAGGAGACGTGATGAGAAGAAGGAGGAAATGGAGTACAGACAGTCTGGGATCCGGGTGAGTAGAGAGGTGACATCTGGGCCAGTGTTGTAGAGTTGGGTATCATCAGCATACAGGTGGTAATGAAAGCCGTGTGAGGCTTTGAGCTGACCGAGGCCAAGGGTGTAGACAGAGAAGAGTAGTGGACCCAGGACTGACCCTTGGGGGGACACCAACAGAGAGTGGCCGGGGGGAGGAGGTGGAGCAAGAATGAGAGACGCTGAAAGTCCGATCGTTGAGGTACGAGGAGATCCAGGAAAGAGCCAAGTCCGTGATGCCGAGGGAGGAGAGGATCTGTAGCAGGAGGGAATGGTCGACTGTGTCAAAGGCAGAGGACAGGTACAAGAGGAGGAGCACAGAGTAGTGGCATGAGGCTTTAGCAGTTACTAGATCATTAGTGACTTTGGTTAGGGTTAATTATTATTATTATTATTATTATTATTATTATTATTAATTATTATAATTATTGGTTAATTATTCCAGGTTTTCTATTTTTCTCTGTGATGATAAGTAAAGGGACATTTTGCTCCTCCCTGTGCACTCCTGATGAAGCTGCATAGCAGGCGATACGCGTGGGTTCTCGGTGATGTAGTCTCGCCTGTTACCTGCACAATCCTGCCATGCTTTGTCATTTGGGATTATTTTGATTGCTATATTATATACATTCTCTTATACAACTTTCCCAAAGGTTTTTTTCAGTGGATATAGTTTGGGTTTACTATTTGTTTTGTTATGTATACTAGTGCTCATTTTCTATTTTCCATCTACATTATATACAATTAGACCTTTGTAACAGGATTGTGTCCATACAAGGCGTTTCATTTATTTCCCAACAGGATTTGAAACTGTAAGGACATCTCTGTGTGTTTTTAAATGCTTGTAATTGTTGTTTTTTTCTAGTCCCTTGCCTCTAATAAAGTTTATATGGGTGTGCAGCCATTTGGTATGTTTTCTTTTCTTCCATGTGATAGTATTAATTGCCTTGTCAAATTCAACTTTAGTTTCAGTCCATATAGGAATTTTTGAAATACAATACAATCTTTGATCTGTATGAGCAGCAGTTACTTTTTTTTATCTTTCCCTTTTACTCTCAATTTCTTCTTCTCTTCTAAGTGCTCGTACAGTATCTAACCTTTAACAACTTATTTGTTTTTAAGTCTATTTTTTGTGCCAATTCTTTATTTCCCCAAGGAGCTACTTCAGTTTAATGGACATTTTTGGGTCAGTAGCTTCTGCTGCTCCTTCTCTTTCCATATAATTAAAGTACCTGTGGATAAAACATATACTCAACAAATGATCAAAGAGCCACTGGCATATTTAATTCATTTGGTGTATTTTATTTTATTTATTGCATTCTAAAAATAACTAAAATACCTAAAAAGTCATCATACGTGATGTTTTTTAGCGGATCTTTTCTCTTCTTCATGTCAAGCTTAAGCCTAGATCAAAATACTTTGCTTTTCTACTGTAAGGTCTAATGAAAGTCAAACCTAATTGCATGTTCAACTGCTTTGTATTCATACAACATCGAACTTATTGAAAAGTTGCACATTTAAAAACATATCTAAAGCCTTGTTTTCGGCTTTAAGTGTGAAAAAAATTAAATTAAAAACTAAAGCTATTTTTTATTTTTTTTTATAGAATTTGATTTGAAGTTCAAGGATGGATTGAGCTGTTGGCACACGAACGTTTTGCCTATTGGTCACCTTGGGCAAAGGACATGTTTTAGATAAAAATTTAAGGCGACATGTCAGAAAAGTGGCGCTTCAACGCCAGTTTTAGGCGCATTAAATCAGTGTAAAGTGCACCAGAAAGTCCAATCCTTTCAATAATCTGGTGTCAGATATACCTTGTATAGAAAACTTAATGCGCCCAAAAAGGCGCACTGCGCCTAAAAAGACGAACTGCGTCAAAAAAGGTGCATTGCGCATCTTGCGGCACATAGCATATCATTGGTAGTATATGTAATGCACCTATCGAGGCACATTGCCCGACCTGAGGCGCATAACATATGTAATGCGCCTTAATAGGCGCATTGCGCGACAGGGGCGCACAGCTCACCATATATAGGCGCATTACAAAGTGTCGTTCCCGGCGTGTAATGCGCCTAGTTTTGGTGTACGACAGTTATTTACAACAACAATATGGCATCAAAAGTGGTTTTGGCGCAAGATAGACTAAAAAACTGGCGTTGGTGTGTTGGGACATGTCGCCCTTAAAGAACATAACTAATGATGCATTTTCAATTTCCAATGTTAAAAATAAATAAAATAATGAAGATTTTTTTTTCTAGAATTTTATTGGAAATTCATGATCAAGGGGAGAGGGAGAGCTGTGACATCTCCTCTTGTGACTGGTGGATTCTGTGTTACCTGTACACAATGGTGTCTCCTTCCAGTTTGACCCTATTTTTACTGATAATGAGCACACTGCTAAAAAGCTCTCTAAACAGAACAGGAAGTGTCAGACGATTATTAGGCCTAGTGGCCAAAGTGAAAACTGTAGGACTTAAGAATGTGAGTTAAACAATAAGTCATTTTTTGATGACACATTCCCTGTAAAGAATATACACTACCGTTCAAAAGTTTGGGGTCACTTAGAAATTTCCTTATTTTTGAAAGAACATTAAGTGAATCAGAAAATCACTCTATACATTGTTAGTGTGGTAAATGACTATTCTAGCTGCCAATGTCTGGTTGTTAATGCAATATCTATATAGGTGTATAGAGGTCCATTTCCAGCAACCATCACTCCAGTGTTCTAATGGTACATTGTGTTTGCTAACTGTGTAAGAAAGCTATTGGATATTTGAACACCCTTGAAAACCCTTGTGCAAGTATGTTAGCACAGCTGAAAACAGTTTTGCTGATTAGAGAAGCTATAAAACTGACCTTCCTTTGAGCTAGTTGAGAATCTGGAGCAGTCTATTTTTGAACTGAGAGATGAAGGCTATTCCATGCGAGGAATTGCAAAGAAACTGAAGATTTCCTACAACGGTGTGTACTACTCCCTTCAGAGGAGAGCACAAACAGGTTCCAACCAGAGTAGAAAGAGAAGTGGGAGGCCCCGCTGCACAACTGATCAACAAGACATTAGAGTCTCTAGTTTGAGAAATCGATGCCTCACAGATCCTCAACTGGCAGCTTCATTAAATAGTACCGACAAAATGCCAGTGTCAACGTCTATAGTGAAGAGGCGACTCTGGGATGCTGGCCTTCAGGGCAGAGCGGCAAAGAAAAGGCCATATCTGAGACTGGCTAATAAAAGGAAAAGATTAATATGGGCTAAAGAACACAGAATTGTACAGAGTAAGATTGAAAAAAAGTGTTATGGACAGACAAATCTAAGTTTGAGGTGTTTGGATCACAAAGAAGAACATTTGTGAGACGCAGAACAACTGAAAAGATGCTGGAAGAGGCCTGACGCCATCTGTCAAGCATAGTGGAGGAAATGTGATGGTCTGGGGTTGCTTTGGTGCTGGTAAAGTGGGAGATTTTTACAAAGTAAAAGGGATTTTGATTCAGGAAGGCTATCACTCCATTTTGCAAAGCCATGCCATACCCTGTGGACAGTGCTTGATTGGAGCCTTGGAGCCAGTTTCATCCTGCAACATGATAATGACCCAAAGCTCACCTCCAAATTATGCAGGAACTATTTAGGGAAGAAGCAGACAGCTGGTATTCTATCTGTAATGGAGTGGCCAGCACAGTCACCAGATCTCAACCCCATTGAGCTGTTGTGGGAGCAGCTTGACCGTATGGTGCACAAAAAGTGCCCATCAAGCCAATCCAACTTGTCGGAGTGGCTTCTGGAAGCATGGGGTGAAATTTCTCCAGATTACCCCAGAAAATTATCAGCTAGAATTCCAAAGGTCTGCAATGCTGCAAAGGGAGAATTTTTTGACGAAAGCAAATTTTGAAGTAGAAAATTACTAATTCAAATAAATATTATTTCTAACCTTGTAAATGTCTGGACAATATTTCTATTGATTTTGCAACTCATTTGATAAACAAAAGTATGAGTTTTCAGGGAAAACACAAAATTGTCTGGGTAACCCCAAACTTTTGAACTGTAGTGTAACTAATGACGCGTTTTCAACTTTCGATGTTTAAAAATATAAATTAAATAATAAAGTTTTATTTAATTTTATTGGCAACTCATGATCAAAGGTGGATTTTATAATTGGAAGACTAGGCTTTTGCTTATTGATCATCCTGGGGCAAAGGACATTTGTTAGACAAACATTTAAACATAACTAAAGACTTGTTTTCAGCTTTCAGTGTTAAACACATAATCAAATTAAATAATAAACCTGTTTCTTACTTCTATCATTTTGTTGGCAACTCATGAGAAAGGATTGATTAGGCTACTGGAGCGCAAGAGATAAAAAAAAATTTAAAGAATATTACTATGGGCTTGTTTTTAGCTTTCAATGTTACAAAATATTAAAATAAAAAATAAAACATTTTTATCTATGCTTTAATTGGTATCTAATGACCAAGGATGAATAGAACTGTTGGAACACCAGGCATTTGCCTATTGGTCACCCTGGGGCAAAGGATGTCCTTTAGACAAACATTTAAAGAACATAACTAAAGACTAGTTTTCAGCTTTTAGTGTTAAATATATGCTAAAATTTAATAATAAAGCTGTTTCTTTCTATAAATTTATAGTAACTCATGACCAAGACTGAGTTTAGATGTTGGAACACCAAGGATTTGCCTATCAGTCATCTTGGGACAAGGGATATCTTTTAGAGAAACATTTAAAGAACCTAACCGTTGGCTCATCTTCAGCCTTCAATGTTAAAACAATAATAACATTAAATAATAATCTATTAATTTTTTTATAATTTGATTGGAAACTCATGACGAAGGATTGATTTGGCTGATGGATGCTAGAGATTTGCCATTTGGTCACCCTGGTTCAAAGGACAATTTTTTGGACAAACATATAAAGAACATAACTATCGGCTCATTTTCAGGTTTCAATGTTAAAACCATACTATAATTAAATAATAAACCTCTTTTAGTTCTATTTTATTGGTATCTAATGACCAAGGATGGATTTAGATGCTGGAACACCAGAGATTTGCCTATTGGTCAACCAGGGACAAAGAACAAACACTTAAAGAACATAACGTTCAGCTCATTTTCAGGTTTCAATGTTGAAAAATAATAAAATAAAGTAATAATCTGTTATAATATATGCAATATGTTATATATATATATATATATATATATATATATATATATATATATATATATATATATATATAGACTACTTATGGCAACTTATGACTAAGGATTGATTATTGATTTGGCTGTTAGAACATCAGAGATTTGGTCACTCTGGAGGAAAGGACAATTTCTTGGACAAACCTTTCCAATGTAATGCACCGTTGAGTATTAATTATCTGTTAATAAGGAGCTCACAGTGCTGTAGGAATCAGAGGAGGACACTCACAAAAGCACAAAGGAAAATAGGCAGGTGGTTTTAGGTGATCCTTCCTTACAGGAGTGAAGATGACTCTCTTATCTGTCCTGTTAGACCATATGAACCTATCAAAGGAGGATCTCCCGTTAAGAGACAGAATCTAATGCTGCATTAAAAGACTCCTATTCAGGCAAACTGGAGCCTTGTATGTGTACACGGATTTTTTCGAGAACCTGTTTTTATGTGGGGGACGTTGTATTTTGGGGAGGGGACATAGTTTAATTTTACATACAAATTACTGCAGAATTGTTTTAAATTTTCTTTACAGCGTGAACATAAAAAAAGTGTTTTGTTTTTTTAATTATTTTTTACATCATTTCAGACTAAATAACCTGTTAGATTAATTATACAGGTTATTATGGTTGTGTGGATACCTAATATGTGTAGCAGTTTTTTGTGAGTAGTGTATGCACAATCTTTTTTTATTTAATATTTATTTTTATTTTATTATTGATTTTAGTTTTTTCCACTCTTTTTCTGTTTATTTTTTTTTTAAATCCCATTAAGAGATAACTATTTGTACGCCCTTTTTTTTACACTTAGTAGTGTATTAGCATACTCTTGTATACTCCTGTATACAACTACATTACGCTATGTGCCTGTATGATACAGGCTGCTGCCAGGGCAATATACAGTGTGCTCTGATAGCAGACTTGTTATATAGACAGCTCTGAGGCTACTCTAGGTCTATAGGGCTGATTGTATAGATTTTCTCCAGGCTCCATCAGGCACTTGGAATCCGGATGACCTGATGAAGCAGGGAAATTCCCTTTGATTACGTTGTGGTCACAGACCACAGCAATCAAAGGACCAAACGTAGGGATCAGAGGCTTCCTCTGGTCCCTGCCGTTCACAGAGACTGCTATAGGAATGGAGTTGTTAAAGAGAGCTCAATTCGTAGTCCAATTGCGGCACTGGGAGCTGCAAATCCCATCTTTCTGCAACTACATCTTTTAGCATTGCTGTAGACAGAAAATACGCACTAACCGTCATCAGGAGTTGGTGAGTGGCCTTTAAGGGCTAAATGTCAGGAGTGCATCATAATATTCGATTGCAAAAGACATTTGTGGACATACATTGAAGACCACTATCAATAGAATAGTTATCTTTCTTTGCCAAAAAATGAAAAATTCCCTTAGTCAATCAAAACTCAAAAAAAGTCTTCAATTATTATTTTTTGATACAAGACACTTGTGCCCACAGACTCTCAAGATGTCAATCAAATACTGATCATGATCAATGGCAAGAAAAATGAAGCCAAGACTAATATGAAAAAGAAGGCAACATTTGTTAAAGTTATACAAAACATGGCCCACAGTATGTGCACCCCTGGCCATCATACCTATATGAGCTTGTAGCTCATCACATATCAAAAACACAGGCCTTACTATGACATCGTCCTTGTGGTTATAAAAGCCTCCTCTAAGAAGGGTTTTCAAAAGACTTTGAAGTTTTTTCCGTTCCCCCCCAGCTTGAAAAGACCCAGTCAGCACTCCTCTACATGGGGGACCCCCCCACTCATACTGCTTCTATTTTGGCAATCGCAGTCACTGGGGCAGGGGACATACCAAGAGTGGCCACAGTTAATGCGGGCTCTCTGCGACTCTCTTGCGGGAAAACTTTACAGCACGACCCCTGCTGAGGTGAAGACAGATTCCCCCACCCAAAGGTTTTGTAAGACACGGACCTCTGCGCCTGGGAGAGGAGATAAAACACCTCTCCGTGGGCCTCCTGTGTTGATCCCTCTCCTCTCCTCTACAAGGGCTGACAGTCCCGTTCTAAGAAGCATTGCCCTTGTACACCGACCCTCCCCCCCCCCACCCTGTGAAGAGGGAAGTGCCCAAGGGCGGCGGGGGCGGCTCCCTCCTGACCCCCCCTGCTTCGCCCACGGACTGTCTATCACAGCTCCTGCTTGCTGACAGCCCCTGTGTCCCCATAATATAAGGGGGAGGCCTTTTATAAAACTTCCCTAACTGGGAAAACCCTCACCTGGGCCCAAAACCCCTGCTGGCTTGCAGAACTCCCACCAACTCCTTTTTTCCCCCCCTCTGCCCGGGGGGGCGACTCCACTGACTGTTTTTGTCTTCATTCTCACAAAAACACAGCTCAGATCCTCTGTTTAAGCTGTAGGACATCTAGTGGTGGCCAGCAAAGTGCCTTACCACAACGCAGTTTCATGCTCTGAACTCTCTTCTTTTTTCCCATTCCTCAATGGACCGCTTCGTCCAAAAAATGGACAAAAGCAAGGCGAAAAAAGACGTAAAAGGGCGCTAAATCTGAGCCTTTTCACCGACACTGCCAAAACAGCAAACAAGTAATGTTGAACTGACATAAATCGTCGACCCACCCCCTCCCCCTTTCCAACCCCCCGCCCTACGAAACCTGACTCTAAACACGATGCTACGTGAGGGCGCGTTTGATATCCAGGTGGCTAAAAAAATTGGCCTTTGGGGGGCCCAAAATGGGCTCCAATATCAGGAGACTTTGGGCACGCGTTTTCCGCTACAGTCACGGCCCATGTTTGTCAAAACCCAGAACGATATCAAAAGCAGGTCCACGCACCGATGACCACAACAGGCCTCCAAGAGGGGAACAAGCGGGACTAAACCACCCCGCCCTGGCCCCAACTGCACTTGACAACCAGCGCCTTTCAATAAAGTGGACGATTTGGAGAACCGGGGTCTCGCCAACATCTGCGCTGATGGGGATCCCAGAGTCTGGCAGCAAGAGATCACTTTCCCTTTTGTGGGTGCCTAATGCCAGAACTCTTGGGGGCTCCCCCAACCAGCGAGTGGAGAAGCCCATAGAATCGCCCAGCCCTGCCCCCGTGACCTCCTCACCAGCAGACCCAAAACTGCCCCCATTCTGAGAGAACCCCAGTCCGGGATTGTCAAAATTTGACTTTAATGACAAAGTCAGCATCTTCCGAGTTTTTAAAAATCTAAAGCAGCCACGGGAAAAAAAGGGAATAAGATTCTTATTTTTGGGAGTTTCTCTTGGGGGGGCCCCAAGCATGTGGCTTTCTCATCACGTGCTGGGGCCCCTTACCGAAACACATTAAGTTCGCCCACCATCCGGCTCTCTGCGAATCTACCCCAAGGACCCCTTTTTAGCCTTCACATCCCGAAGAAGCTTCAAGGACTCTGAGCACCTTTTTAAATCTACAGCAAGATAGTGGGGCCTCTTCCCCGGGATTCTACCCTAAAAGAAGAGAAAGCCCAGAGACGGTCAGAGACTTCACCCCCTAAATCACCCCCTTCTGGGAGATGTTTCACCTAAGGAATAACGCTCCCCCGTTCGCTGGCGTGGGGACCCCAGGAACCTGAACTTCTCTGCAACCTCTATCCTTATTCTTTGGGCACTCCCCTTTGTTAACTTGTCCTTTTGTAAATTCAATCACTGGGAACTTGTTATTAGGGTCTAACTTATATATGTATTTAAAATGATACATTTGATAAGAATACCCCTTCCCACACAAAAAGCCTTACGCATTTGGGTTCCCGGGGGGGCATTTGCAATTTGCCTTACTTGTACTTCCTCTACATTTTGGAAGAAAGGAATCCTACACTTTGGCTTTGGGGCGGAGGTTTGGTTTTTTTTTCCGCCCAATGGTGCTTTTTTTTTTTTTCTGTTCTTTTTGGTACCTTCTTGTTTTTTGTCTGTACGTTTTTAGTAGGTCGGATGCAATCTGTGGGAGGTCAAGGGTCTTCTCTCTCGGGGGTGAGTCCTTTTCCTTCATTCATTTTGTCGCATAATTCTTTTACTTATCTTTATGAATAACACGGGGAACTTTTAAGGACGCGGTCTCCTTTTTTTTAAAAAAGAATTATATTATGTCCCCCCTCAAAAAATTAAAAACAGACATCGCCCCCTTCAGGAAACTACTTGGAGGGGGGAGATTTCGCAGGCTTAAGGCCTTTGGGTGGGCTTTTTCGGGGCTCTCCACCCTTTAATGGAAAAATGGGGGTAATTATCCTCATCCATAAACAACCTCTTATACTCTTGTTAGCCCCCCCCCTAAAAGTGGGGGGCCGTGGTTTAATGTATCCTTGAAATATCAGGGGAAGTTATTTTCATCTTAATATCTACGCCCTCATCCCAAACCCCAAGGGCTTTCTAAAAAAACCCTGACAGACCAGTTACATTAAACCCTAAACCTCTTAAAATTGGGGGAGGGGATTTTAACCTGGGGGTTAAATTCCCAGGAAAAAGAAAATGGGTTCCATGAAGCTCTCCCGTATTGCTATCCCATCCCCCCCCCCAAACATTGGCAAATTTTTATTTCAACTCTCATTTGGTTGAAACGTGGAGGCCTTTTACCCTTAAAGGGGACTATTCCTTTTTTTCCCCAAATCCCCAAAAATCTGGTCCGTATTGTTTATATTCTACTCTTCCCAAAGCCAGAAAAGGGGTGGATCTTTGATATTAAGGATTTAGTTTTTTCAATTATGCCCCTCTTGTCCTCAAACTGTCGACGCTGCTCCCAAGGGTACAGATTCCCCTTGGAGATTCCCCGCTTACCTATTTGGGGACAGGACTTTGCAAATATCCTCCAAGGGGGGTCTGCAATTTTACAGACACCCGGAGGATAGGACGAGCCAGTCCTTACTTGGGAACAGCTAAAGCGGTCATTAGGGGCCCACTTTGTTCGTACAAAAACACCCCGAAGGGGTTGGGGGATCAATTAGATTTTGAGTGAAAAAACCCAACCCCCCCTTGCGCCAAACCCAATGGTCTACCTTTAAAAAAAAGAGTATGCGCTCGGGGAGTATAGAAAGGTTCCCGGCGTCCCGATGTCAGCTAAATATTCGGGTTTTGGGGGAAAAAAGGGCGGGGGGGGCTTTTAGTCAATTTGCAAAGGGGGATTAAACTCTATTTCCCAATATTAGCTTTGAAGGACTCTTGCTGAATATCAATATTTCAACTGCATTAAAAATGTCCTCGCGGTTCTATGACATTTATATTCACCAAAACCTCCGATGACGGGGACCCCTTTAACTGGTTTGGCCCGTCTTCTCTCCCCCTCCCTTTCTGAGGCGTAGGGACCCCTTTAAACCCCAACCCCCCAAAAAAATTGAAAAATCTTTAGGGTTTTTTAAAAATTTGGGGGAATAATAAAGCCCCTGGCCCCGATGGCTTCTCAGGAAATTCTACAAGATTCTTAGTCCGAATCCTCCCCTTCTAACCACGTCCTAATCTTTTTTCTGCTAACACCCCCTTTTCCCGCAACATATGAGCCGGGCTTTTATAAAAGTTTTACCGAAGCCAGGAAAGACGTTTGTCTTCCCCTCCCTACCCCCCAATTTATTAAAAATGTTGACAAAAAAAATTTATTTCTAAGGTTTGGCGGACAGGCTGGCCAACTCTTCTTTCCCTTTCATTAGCCCTCAAAAACGGGTTTTTGTTAAGGAAGCACCTCCTAATATTCGTAAAATCATTACTGTCCGGGTGAATCAAATTAATCCGGGGCTTCACCACTCCCTTCCGTCCAATTTATTTGGGAAAAAAATTTTGACAGGGTCAGCTGGAGATGGCGGGGGAGGGGTGGCGATTTGGGTTCCAGGGAGGGTTTCCCAAATTTTTATAAAAACCTCCCCGGGTCAATTTCCCCCGGGTATTCTTTCTGGCCATTTATTTGGGAGGGCACTCGCCAGGGTGCCCCTTATCCCCCCTATGTTTAATTTGGGGCCCTAGGCCCCTCTCCAGGGGCCCTGGCCGCTAATCAAAATCTCCTGGGCATTAATATCGGTTATCCAATATTAAGGTCTCCATTTTGCTGAGTCTTTTGATTTACTATCTGACCCAGGTGGGGTTCCAAAACTTTAGATCTGTTACATGATTTTTGGGGCCCTTTTCGGCTTCAAGGTTTAATTTTCTAAGTCGAATTTTTGGTTTTCTCCCCCGCTCATTCCCCTCTTCACACTGTTTTTCAAATTTTCCTATATCTCTGGGGGTGCCCCCCCAGCACGGGAATAAAAAAAACGTAAGTCCCCTGAGTCCCTTTATCACCTCAAATTACCCCCCTTTTCCTCAAAATTTTTAGGAACTAGAACGATGGTGCTCTTCCGCTCCCCTTATTTCTAAGGGTACTTCTCAAAATGTGCTTCCCAAAAATATTTTTGTTACAAAAAAACCCTTATTTTCTTGCTAAAGATTCCGTCAACTTTTTACCGCTTTTTAAATTCTTTTCCCTTGAATAAAAATGCCCCCGGATAGCCCTTTCAAACTGATCCTCCCGGGATAGAGGGGGCTGAATTTGCCGAATCCCGAGGGTTTAAATCTACCAGCCTCCTAGTCACAGATGGATTTGGGTTAAAAAGTCTTTCCCAAAATCCAACTCTTTTCTGAGGCGGGCCCGGTTCACCCTGGCCGCTTCCCGCCCCTTCTTCATACCTTATATTCTGCACTTTCCCAAGGGGTGAAACATAGCCTCATTGTGAGGGACACGATCGGGCCTGGGAAAGGCCCGTAGAACCCTGTTCTCTCTGCCTACCAGACCCCAAAGATACCTTCCTATCTATGGGCACCCAGAATTCAAACCCGGCCTTGAAACCCCCCAAATTTTTCGGAGGAGTAAAGGGACTTTTAAATATTTCCCCCTTTTTCCCCTTTCCCCCCAAAATTTTACACTCTCTCGGGAATTTTCTCAAAATATTTCCCTTGCCACCATCCATTTTTTGGCCCACTCCCAAATAGTATTTTTTATTAAAATAAGAACTAGGCCGTCTATTTTAAGGAATGCTTTTTATAAAGCATTGGGGCCCATTTTTTCAACAACCACTCTCTATCAGCGCTATGTAAGCTCATAGGGGTTTTAAAGACAGGGGGCCTTGCAGGATTTTGCTAAGTGGGGGAAAGGGTTACCCCAACCAGGGGGTCCTTTTACAATCCTCCAGGGTGGCTGAAGACCCTAAATATATTTAATGAAATGGGGGGACAATTTTTTTAGAAAATTTCCCCTTTCCCAATTTACCTTTTAAAATCCCCCCCATCCACTTGTCCAGACCGTTTTACGTCCGTCCTAATGGCACCCCCCCCACGGTTTTTTTCCATATTATATGGGCCTGTGGGAAACCCTGAAATTTTGGGGGACATCATACAAAATCTGAATCTTAAGTTTCGGTTTATTTAACTTTAGAGTCAACGCGCCCCGTTCCTAATTTACCCCAACATTTTAGGAACCACCCAATTTTCACATATTTTTATTTGCGGGGAAAAAAAGCCTCCTGGCCAAATGGTTGGAACCAACTGTCCCTACATTTCAGGAAGTGATCCAGGCTTTTAAACATATCTCGAAATGGGCAGAATCGACATCATCAGGCTAAGAAAAACCCCAAACCTAAATTTTTCAAGAAATGGCAGGGGTTCAAGGGAATTTTTCACCCCCCCGGAGATCAAGGAAACATGCAGCATTTTTTTTTCTACACCTCCGGGATCTCTCCCTCAACCCAGCGGGCACTCTGGGGGTTTGGATATTGTACCCATAACAGGGGCTTTACCCCAGCCCAACCTGACACCATGCCTGGATACTCCCCCTTTTGACTGGCGCAGATTGGGGTGAATTGTCCTTATCTATTTCTCTCCCCCGGGCTTTAGGGGACGGGGCCGTGTGGCGATCTCGCAGCATTGTATCAACAGGATTTGTTTTCAATTTTTACCCAGACCTTACTTGATTTCATAGGTGTATGTGATTATGTTCTTTTACATAACTGGGATGGGTACCACTGTTTTGTGTGTTTTGTTTTTATGTTTTTTTTGGGGGGGGGGGTTTTCATTTTCTTATTTTTTTTTTTTTTTTTTGTGAAAGGAGACTTATTTTGCTTCATTCTTATTATTTTGATCCAAAGTATTCTTAGGTATTTTTTTACTTTCATTGCTTATACTTTTCTTATCTGTAGTAATATGCCTTTTAAAATTTTTTGGTGTCGATAGTATTCATCTAATGGACAGTTATTATATGTTTTTGTTATTGTAAAATGTAATAAAAATTTTGTTTACAAAAAAAAAAAAGACTTTGAAGTGTGAATTTTGACATCCTCAGCCAAAAGAACACCACTGAGGTCAGGCACAGATGTAGAGTGGTTAATATTCTAGCTTGTATTTAAAATTACAATTGTTCTAAAAGATGTTGGATGGGTATGAGGTTTCTCCTGTCTAAACTGAAACGTCTTTTGGAAGGACAGGAGTACAGTCATACTGGAATTGTTGCCACAAAGATGGAAGTGACAAAAAAACAAATATTTCCACATGGAATAAGGGACAACATCACAATATAAGGTGCGACTACATACAGTATCTTACTCCTCACATTTTTGTAAATCTGATATTATATATCTTTTCTTGGGACAATAATGAAAATATGACACTTTGATACAATTAAAAAAGTCATGACAGCTTTTATAAATTTTATGTGCCCTCAAAATAACTCAACCCAAAAACCATCAAAGTTAAACCACTGAAACAAAAGTGGGGAACCCCTAAGTAAAACGGAGAAATTGTGCCCAAATGTCAATATTTTGTGTGGCCGCATTATTTTCCGCACTGCCGCAAATTCTTGGGGTGGGGGGCACTAGGCTTCACAAATTTTCAGCCATGGAAACCCCTTTCCCCCTCCCCTATGACTCACTGAGCTGGGGGTTTTTGGACCCGCGCCCCCACCCTTTCCCTTTGAGGATGACTCAGAATCAAAGGGGGTTTAGGTCTGGAGACAAAATTGGCCATTACAGCACCTTTACCCTCATATTCTTTAGCAAAGAAGTGGTCATTTTGGAGGTGTGTTTGAAGTCGTTATCATGTTGGAATATTGCCCTGTGGACCAGTAACCAAAGGGGATGGGATCATGCTCTGCTTCAGTATTCACAGTGCATGTTAACATCCATTGTTCATTAAATGAACTGCAGCTCCCCACAACCTGCAGCACTCATGCAGCCCCAAACCATGAACTCCCCTCACCAGCTTACTCTGGAAAAACAAACTTGTTTTTTAAAAACTTACCTGGTTGCTGCCACAAACACTTGACACCATCTGAACAAAATAAGTTTATCTTTGTCTCATAAGACCAGCAAACATAGTTCCAGTTGATATTCTGGCTTGTATTTGGCATTACAATTGTTCTAAAAGATTTTGGATGGGTTTGAGATCAGTGTTTCTCCTGTCTAAACCAAAACTTATTTTGGAAGGACAGGTGTACAGTCATATTGCAATTGTTGCCACAAAGTTTATCTTGGTATCATCAGAAAACAGAATATGGTTCCAGCAATCCATATCCTTAGTCTGCTTGTCTTCAGCAAACCGTGGGCTTTATTATGGTTCATCATTAGAAGAGGCTTCCTTCTGGGACAACAGCCATGCAGACCGATTTGATGCAGTGTGCAACATATGGTCCGAGTACTGACAAGCTGACCCCTCACCCTTTTCACTTTTGAAGCAAAGCAGGCAGCACTTATGTCTATTTTGAAGATAAAATCTCTGGATATGATGCTGAGCACATGCACTCAGCTTCCTTGGTCGACTATGACAAGGCCTGTTGTGAGTGGAACCTGTCTTGTTAAACCACTATATGGGCTTGGCTCTGTGCTGCAGCTCAGTGTTATTGTTTTGGCAATCTTCTTATAGCCTAGGCCATCTTTATGTAGCGCAACAATTCTTTTTTCAGATCCTCAGACAGTTCTTTGCTATGAGAGGCCATGTTGAACTTCCAGTGACCAATGTGAGAAAGTGTGAGAGTGATAACACCAAATTTAACACATCTGCAACCTTGTAACACTAGCAAGTTACATGACATTGTGGAGGAAAAATTAAAAAATAAGCACAATTTGTCTATTCTCACTTAGGGGTGTGCTCACTTTTTTTGCCGGCGGTTTAGACATTGATGGCTGTGTTGTGTGTTGAGTTATTTTGAGGGTACACCAAATTTACACTGTACAAACTATACTCTGACTACTTTATATTGTGTTAAAGTGTATTATATTGTTTTTTTTCCCTTGAAAAGATGATACAATATTTACAAATTTGGGAGGGGTGTACTAATTTTTGTGAGATACTGTAAGTCATAATGAAAATGCTGTTTAACATACTGACAATGTTATAGAGCAGGAGGAACGAAGAAGAACGATCTTGTTACAAATGTCAAGAATCTTCCTGCTATTTCATTTTCTTCCTCAAATTGAATCAAATGTAAAGTAACTGATCTGTCCTTAAACATTTTTCAGGGCAGATCAGTGAACCAGGCGGTAGCTTAAGTTTGTCTAAGGAGGAGTGGATTTATTGCTAGCCTCTCTGAAAAGTTCTCAGGGACTGGCAGCATGATGCATAATGTATTGTCTGTTCTGAGCACTTGTGTCTAGTAACGTGCTGATATCCTGTATCCATTTATCTAGTTTCTTGTTATTGGATATTTGGTTCAGTCTTGGTTGCTATAAGAAGTTACTTTTGTCCATGCGCTTATTTCTGGATCTAATTTCACAGTTTGCCAGTGCTGATTATTCCTGAGCTCTGTCTTAGTTATTTTTGGATCCTAGTGTCAGGGTCAGTTGTAGTTTGGGGAAATTGTTAGGATATTTTTCAGGAAATGTAAGCAGTCATTGGGTTTAATGTTAGGGTCAGTTTCAGGGATAGGTCTAAGGAAAGATTTAAAGAGAGTTAGGGTAAGTACTCATTTCTTGTTGTGCTGCTTCTGGTTCAAGTCATTCATGGTATTATTCTTGCTCATATCTCTGTATCATCTGCATTTTTATTCTGCAACTTTGTCATCTTTCACTTTTGTACTTGTACATGCTTCTTTAATTATGAAAAGTGACTGCTTGGTTGACTACCATTCAACTCTATTAAGTTCAGTTTTGTTATCGTGTACCAGCCAGTGTCATAATAGATATATATGGTAGTTTTGTGGGGAAAGATTCAGAAGAAATTGTAACCTGTGGATTAAAATCCATGCTCTTTTAATGTTGAAGAGTCAAGCATAATGTAAAAATCAAGTTAATAATTAATCATTGGTTTTGCACTCTAGTATTGCCTTTTGTGTGTTTTTTTTAAATAATATCGATAATAAATTTGTTTTTTTACATTATACTTGATTGTTGGGTATTTGATATACTATTGGTGTTGGCTCAATTATTTTATATCCCTTGGTGCTTTTTGTTGATTGACCCAAATTCTCATAGTTGTTAGCCCAGAATAAGCAAAACAGGGAACTCCCCTGAGGAAGCGAGTATGCTAAACACGCATAGGGATTCTTATCAGTGGTTATCAACTGGGGTAATATTATTGTCATGGGGTCCGGTGCGGGTGCTGCCCGGGCTCCGGAGACAGTTTACTTACCCGTCCTCGCTCCTGAGCTCTCTGCTCCTGCCTGTCCCGGCCGCTGCGTGCGTACCCGCTGCTTAGGGCACACGCTCGACGGCTGGTCTGGATTTAAAGGGTCAGCGCACTGGAAATTTGTCAATTGCCGGCCGTTGGTCCTATATATGGTACACGCCCTCTGCACTCTCTGCCAGATTGTTGGTGTGCGTTCAGTGTCTTTAGAGAGTGTTGGAGTTCCGTATTGATCACCCATGTACCAGTCCGTTCCGCTACATTTCCTGACCTTGTCTGTTTGCCGCCTGCCCTGACCGTCTGCCCGTCTCTGAAGACGAACCTCTGCCGCCCGTCCTGACCTTCTGCCTATACCCGACTACGTCTCTGGATTACGATTCTGTACCACGCATTACCCGGCCGCCATCGCAAGCAAGTCACGTCAGGGGTAGCGACCTGGTAGCCTCACGCCGCAGCAAGTCCATCCCGCTTTGCGGCGGCTCTGGTGAATACCGGGGGCTACTTAGACTCCGTTCCCTGGCGTGGCTTAACTATCATCGCTTGCGGTGGTCCAGCGAATCCACCAATCCCTTACAATTATGATTATGAGATGTGTATATTTATGAATTAATTATTTATTTAAATATGATATGGCGCATGTTTGTCTCTATATTTATTATGCACGGGATCACTTTGGAGTAATTTACCTATATCTACCTTTTTTATTAACTATATATATATTATTTGAATAAGTTTTGTGCATTTTGCACTTTATTCACTATGTACTTTTTATGATGAATTAATGTAATTATTCTTTGTGTGTTAAATGTGTTTGATGGGATAACTGCCCTTCAGAGTTTTTTGTTTTATATTCTAACCAACGTTTTTTTTTTTAGTTTAAACCCCTGGTTTTTTTTAGCCTTTACCTCCCACTATAGTATCATATTTTTTTTATTAAAAAAAATATTTTTTTTTTATATGTATTGTTTAAATTATTGATAAATTTTAAGATTTTTATCTTTTGTAACTATATGGTTTCTTGTCTTGGTTTATGTTTTTGTTTGTTGGTTGACCAGGTTTTTGTTTTCTTTGGTGTAAAATTTTAAATTTAAGGGGTGTAGTTTCTAAATGGGGTTTCTTTTTAGGGTTGTTTATTAGGTTTTAGCACCTCAGGGTGTCCGCAAACCTGTAATGAAGCCTAAAAAAATCCTAATGAAAATGAGATCTAGGTTCTCTTCCTATACTGAGGCTTGTAGTTCACACAAATAGCACACTAGGGCCACATAAAAAAAAAAAAAAAAAAAAAAAAAAACTTTTAAAAGAGAATAGGAGTAATAGGGGGAGTTGTGTTTCCCTGGATCACATCTACCGTTTTCCAGTGAAAAAAAAAGTGAAATTTTGGAATTTTACCTCCACTGTGCTTTAATTCCTGTAAAACACATAGAAGGTTAACAAACTTCCTAAATGCTGCTTGAATTTAAAAGGTGGTTTTTGTTATGAAGCATTTTGGGTTATTAACATACAGGCCCCTCAAAGCAACGTCAGAACTGGTCTGGCTTCTAGAAAAATTGCAAATTTTGTTTTGAAAATAAGAAATTGAACTATTTTATAACTTCCTAAGTCATGAAAAAAAAAAAACTTTTAAAAAATGAGCCAATTTTTTGGGGGACAATTGTAAATACTTTTTTGTTCATATTTTTGTGTTATAACTACTTATTACATCAGACTTTTTTAAAATATGAAAACGGAAATTTTTTTCAAAAATTTTCAAAATTTTACAATATTTTTTCACAAATAAAGGGTTGTTTGAACCAAAATGTATTACTAACTTGAAGCACAGTGTATCATGAGAAAACATTCTCTGAATAATATTCATAGATAAAAGTATCAAAAAGTTATTCCCACGTTAAAGGAGTTCCCCGGGACTATATTTTTATTTTTAAAGGGCCACAAATGTATTTTTAAAAAATTTGTAATTTGCAAAAAAAAATTTTTACTTTTCCGCGTGCAAGACCGGCAAAGAGCCCTGTCCTCCCTTCCCCCCCCCCCCTGAAAACCCCGTATTTCTTTTTCACTTGGCCTTGAAATTTTGTATCACTCGGGTGTGTTTTAAGCCCGGCCATTTTTGGCACTCCCCTGTAGTGGATGTGACCTGAGCAGAGAAGGATTTGGCTGCATTCACTCTTTCAAGCTTGTAGTTTGCAAGTGAATAGAATTAGAATAATTAAGGGGGATGGAAATTGTTTGTTTACCTTTGTGTCCTTCTGTCAGAATTTAGTAATGGGTGCAGAGAATATCAGTCCAGAGCTGGAGGGTTGTGTACTGCAGCTCTGTATAGTTTACAAAGTGACTTGTGAGTCCTAGCTATCATCATTATCATGACAGCAAGTACAGAGCTGGGGGCTTACAAACTGATGTCAGCCCAAAGTCTGGCAGTGATAACTCTTTAGAGAAGTCCTAGATTATAATGCGTCTGGGACTTGTAGGGGAGTTCTGGAAAATGCGACACTCCCAAAAGCAAAGTTTCTCTGCAAAAAAAATGGACTTTGATAATGTAAGGAGCCAAAAGAAAATAAATACATAAAGGTAGTGGAAGATCTTTACTTTTCAATGTAAATGTTGTTTATAGTGTTCTATGACAGCTTTAGACTCCTGGATAACCCCTTTAATTGACAAATGTCAGATCTCAAAAATGGGGCCTGGTCAGGAATGTCAAAACTGGCTCCATCGGTAAGTTGTTAATTATTGCTACTTATGCTGCTGTTTTTAGTTTATCATTAAGTGATGAGGCTCTATCTCATTTTGCTATAAGGCCGTATGAATTCTAGTTTCGCCCCTAGGTGCTCTTAAACCTATTAGCATGTAGGCCAATGCCAGTCCTGTCTTGCTGCAAGTACCAGTACCTTGCGATTACATTATTAAAATGATTAAATGCTTACTGTTTTTATGTACACTTATTCTCATGTGATATACATTTTAGCACATAAATATAACATGGAAGGCATAGCTACTAGCACAGGGAAATTGGGAGATCTATAAAAGGAGCATGGAAACAATTGCATCTGCATCCTCCATGTACCATTTATTAGTCATAGGTGGAAATAAGCCAGCCCAAAGGTAACCTGTGAAATATGCTAGCAGTGCACGGATGCACAGTCCAAGATATGGCAAGTCAGAATTCAGCTAAAAGTATGGATATCCAGCATGCTGCAAAAATACTTGGCCAATAAAAACATGCAAAGTTTATTGAGGCGGCATTAAAAAATTGCAAGACTAAAAATACAGCACTCACCAGTCAAAAACAGTGGCAATACTCAATGGCATGAAGGCATGAAGGAAGACAGCAGCGCTAACGCGTTTTGGGCTTAAGAGACATACGTGCCCTTACTCATGAGCGTGCTGGATATCCATACGTTTAGCTGAACCATTTATTAGTCCTCTGGTGACCTTATGCTATGTTCAAATAAAAATCCATAAAGAATCAATTCCTCTAAAATGTAACTTTTAATCAAATCCCCTTAAAACAATATGTCTTTAAAGGATATCACAAATCAGTATGCATAGGGAACATCTATGAACATCACAGAAAAAAGAGAATAGAGCCTTCTGCATCTATTTTGTCCCTCCAAGACCTGTATCTGACCCTTAATGGAGCTCCCGCCCCTAAAAGGGAGACCCCGCACCAAACTCTCCTATTAAACGCTATATCTGGCACCTGAACTTATTCCAGTTGATTAGTTGTTCATTTATACATAGGATTTACATAAGAGAATGTGCAGGTTACCACTCATTATCTGCACTCGCACCAGAAAAGTCAAATTCTCCCAATATACGTGGATATAAGCACAGGTACAAATCACCATTTTTCACTCTGTGCTTGCAAAGAAATGTGATTCCCCAGACACGTTTCATCTCAATCTCAGAGACTCTTCAATGGTGTAAACTTATCATGCTTACAGACACCACATACAGACATATACTTTAAAAAGAAAAAAGGAATTGACACATAATGCCTGGTGCATTAAGCTATCTCCATCCGTCTGGTGTGTCCAGAGAAGGTGTCTCCGCAGGGAGCTGGTTTAACTCCGTCTAATGGGAAGTACGATGTGATGGGAAGCATGATGTAATGGGAAGTACGATGTCCCATACATCCTAGAGGTAATGGAGAAGAACTTGTAGAGCTAGTTAGAACTGCCTTCTTCTCAAAACTTACTTCATAGTTACCAAAAGTGCCATATATCCATGTTAGCACTTAAATATACTTACCAGTGTTTCAGAATAGTAGAAACTGCTGTGACTTGCCTACATCTCGCATCCTAAAATCCTTATAAACAAGATCTCAATTCAGCGTCCTAAAAGACAAACCGTGCATGCACGGATTTTCAATGATGGCGCGATCACTTTTCTAAAGCTATTGCGCAAGTGTCGGGATTTTCAATCATAGCACAGGACAACATGAACGCATCCCATCTCTTACTGCATAGGCGCCCGCTTCAGAAAGTTGTGCGCGAGCATACCTGTGACTTCTAGGCTCCGTCAAGTGAAGTCAAGTCAAATATATATTAGGTCCATCCATCTCCTTTCCATAGTACGAAAATATTGCATATGTGGGAGCACTAGGGCTCCCCATTGCAATGCCCCTGAGCTTGTGGTATATCTTCCATACAAAGATATTTTTTTCTAGTGAAAATTTAAGAAGAGAAAGGATAAATTCATTATTTTGTTTAAACTGTACCCCTCTGGATTAAAAAAAATAAATGAATGCCATCAGGCCTTTTTCATGCGGTATCAAGGAATAGAGGGCTTCTATACTACAATACTACAAAGGAGTGTGTCTTGATCAGCCACAACACCCTCCAATTTCAATAGCAATATTTGAATTTTCTTCTTTCCTCATTTATATTTGGGAAATAGGTCTATTACATTATGTTATGTTCACATTAATTTTTCTTTTCTGTTCATTTCATGCTTCAAACAAAAGCCAGAACGTAAGAAGCAGAATGTATTTATAGGGCCCAATATCCGAAAGTAAACCACAGGAGTGACATAATGGTATATATTGAAGTCATAGCTATTAGCATACTTAGTAAAAATTAAGATTGATGAGCTTTAAACATGTCGGCAAATGCAAATAAGATTATTACCAAATACATTGCTGTTTTGATTTTGCTTCCTTTCAGAGTTAGAGAAGTTCGTATCTTCTGCTTACATACACAAGTTTCTCCAAGTAGTCCACCACCTCTGGTGACAATTATGCTTTTCAAACAGAAGTTGGGTCTATTTGTCAAAGACTGAGAAATAGAGGTTATCCCACAAGCCTTTACGATCAGGCAAAAAATAAAATACTAGTTAAAAACAAATCAGATTTGTTGAAACGTAATCCAAAAACAATATCCCGAAATAAAAAAAACAACATTAGTATTAGTCTATATGAAACAATTTAAGGAAATTAAAAACATTGTTTTGAATTATCTACCGATCCTATGAGAGAATGATGTTATCAATTCTGTATGGTCTGACAGTTGCCAAATTGTACCCCCTAAAGCTAGAACCTTAGGGAATTCTTTGACTTCCAAGGTAAATCTGAGCCAATAAACTAAACCATATTTACTATTTTGCCATAGGCAAACTTAAACTCTATCAGTTCTCTATCTATTAAACACTAAAACGTAACTTTTATTATATCTAACTCTTAACCACTATAACAACCAAATTTTAAAAACCTGATCTCTAAACCCTCATCATTTTAACCCTTTTTGCTTCTGAAAGAGGAATAACTCCCTTTCTATCAATCAAGTCTGGGGGAACCCCACCTATTTAACAGGAGAGCCTTATATCTATAGCAAAGTACTAGCATACAGTAAGGGATCCCAAGCCCCAAATAAATTGGGCAGTCGTCCCTACTCTCATAGACACAGAACAAATAAGGCCCCCTTGTGACACCGTCGCAGCAGGTAACACTTGTAGACAAGGTGAGAGATCACAATTTAAAACGTCATGCCTGACCTCGCCGACATGTTTCGCCAGCAACCTGGCTTTATCAGGGATTAGAGGTCCGAACACATGTTGGGCTGAGCTCACTTCCTTTTATATCATGTTAGGTAAAACACCCCCTTCAGGTGCTCACCAATTAGCCAACAAGAATCCCCATTTAAAACCACTCCCCCTTCCGCGCGCGCACAACTCCTAACATGTCCTGCTAAAAGCTGCCACCATGCCACATGAGCCAACAACCTTCAGTCAAATTCGCCATCTCCATAACAGGGTTGCGCCCCATCTTACCCGTCCGGCCCGTGCCAATGCACTGCACCAACAAACACCTCAGCCCTGACTGTGATGGGCTTCCATCTCACTTCTCTCATATTATTGCAACTGCGTGCCTCACCTAGAATGAATTAAGCAGACTAGGTATCACATTACACAGCACACTGCCATCTTTGTCAATTCCCATAAGCCCCTTCTCTTCAATATCTAATATGCATATTCATTGGGAATATAAACTCCACTGTACAATAGACCACTGTCATATTATCTTCCCATAAAGCTCTTCTCCTATGTATGTAATATGCATATTCATTCCAATAGAGCTGCAGGCCCCATTAAATACATGTTCCACTGCATTGTATAGTATTGTCTCAAGACTATATTCATAAACTACTTCTCTTTCACATGTAATATTCATACTCATTTTAATAATACTGTAGGCTCTATGGCTCTCACCTCTGTCTACAAGTGTCACCTACTGCAGACGGTGTCACAAGCGGGCCTTATTTGTTCTGTGTCTATGAGAGTAGGGACGACTGCCCAAGTAGTTGGCTTGGGATCCCTTACTGAAGCTAGTACTTTGCTATAGATATAAGGCTCTCCTGTTAATAGGTGGGGTTCCACCAGACTTGATGATAGAAAGGGAGTTATTCCCTCTTTCAGAAGCAAAAAGAAAATGATGAGGATAGAGATCAGGATTTTAAATAGTGTGTATAGAGGTTAAGAGTTAGATATAATAAAAGTTACGTTTTAGTGTTTAATAGATAGAGAACTGATAGAGTTTAAGTTGGCAAAATGGTAAATATAGTGATCAAAAGTCACTCTTTGTTCTCTTGCGAGATTCCCAATTTTTTGGAGATTATGTAATAAAATAAACCAGGCTCGACTATAAGGGATTTTTCAGGTGTGGTTCACATCCGTGCTTCACCTGTACCATTTTATGTCAATGTAAGGAATTCACAGATTCATCAGGCATGAAAAAGTTCCCCATTCCATAATACATGAACTGTAAGGCTATGTTCACACGGCTTTAAATGGGCCATATTTCAGTCTGTAATTACGCGCCGGAGTGCGCGAATTATGGCTAGAATACGTCCCAGTCATTACGGTGATCCACAGTTCTCATAGAGAACTATGGATTATGTCTCCTCTCCCTGCTCGGCGAATCCGCCATGGTGGGAGATAAATGACATGTGAATTACCAGCGGCGTATACGCACCGCTGGTAATGCGAGTCTATGGGCTGGCGAGGTGCCTGCCCCCTGCTCCCTCCCCCGCTCCCGCCCCCGGCCACACGGCATAATTGTGGGGCGTAATTGCGCCCTGCAAATAAGCCATGTGAACCTAGCCTAACTCACATCATATTGTATACTTAGCCTCTTTTCTGTCCTGTAACCTAAAATATGTAGGTGTAGTGATCCGGCAGTAACAGTATACGCTGAGGCACCGATTGTTGATAAACGGGTGTGGCTCCACTGTGATCACCGTGGGAGAGATGGTAAAGATGGAGAGCCACACCAGGGAGCAGAGTCTAAGGGGCCCTCGGTCTTCACCGAATCCCACCACAAGTCTGGACGGTCTTTGCTGCGGGGAACCCCCAGGTCACTACCCCTGATGTGGGTACCCACGGTGACAGCCGAGGTGCAGGACAGGAACACTAAACCCTGCGAGCGATGGGAGCAGGAACATAGCTGTAGGAAGCCTTCAGGTCCCAGGTGGTGGCAGGCCGGTGCAGTAGCAGGTGAATGTATACAACAACAGGACTCGGCAGGAATGAACACATGCATCAGCAGGATACGACAGGAAACCAGACAGGTACAACAGCAGGAGTTCAGCAGGTTACGGGTCAGGTACAACGGCAGGAAAACAGCAAGTACTGGACGGATCCAATGGCAGGAATTCAGCAGGTAACTGGTCAGGTGCAACGGCAGGAAAGCAGCAAGCACTGGACGGGTCCAACGGTGGAAATACAGCAGGTACTGGATAGGTCCAATGGCAAAAATGCAGCAGGTACTAGACAGATACTGGGACCGCAGAAATGACAGACAAGTGGTCAGGAGCTCTGATGGACTGCAGGAACGAACTGAACCAGGAATCTCAGGGGTTAAGTCCAGAATAGCAGACCTGAGAAGCTGGCAGGGGCTTAGATGGACGAACACTCAGAATGAGGCACAACAATGGACTGACCCAGAAGCAAGGACAGGAAGTTCCTCTTATAGCCAGAGGTTACAGGTCAAGAGGAAGGCAATAGAGACACTGTCCCAATAAAGGGCAGTAATCCGCCGCACGTGCGCCCTAGGAGGCACAGTGCACGTGCAGGACCCCAGGAAGCAGAAACACACCCAGCAGCAGAGACAGGAACTAGGACGGGCAAGTACACAGCAGAGGAGACACAGGCCACCGGGACCCTAGCACAGGAGCCCCAGCGAAGACATGGCAGGCATGGACATGGCGACGGTCACTGGCAGGGACCGTGGTGTGAACCGTGACAGTAGGAAGCACAATTAGGAAATTTTAAACTAGAGTACTGGAGCATGTAAATTATATTTCTTCTATGTCCAACAGAAATAAGTCCAATCTAACTAGACATTTCATCTAAAATCAAAATTGTGATTACAGTTCTTTCATGGTGTGTGAATTGAGAAAATAAACTCATTAGAGGTTGCGATATTAATCGTCACCTACAGGATCGGAAGGCATTTTGGATTATCATGCTGGATGCTGCTGCCCTTAAGGGACTTAATTTCAAATGTGAGGTCATGTGTCATTATTAGTTTAAATTAGTTTTTTCCTTCTGAGATGTTTTTTCCAGATTTTTTTTTTAAACATTCAATTATATTTTTATATTATTGTTTTTCTTTTTTGTTTTGTTGTTCTGCCTTTCTATACCTCATCTACACGCACCTATTTGTCAGAGATTGTTGGTCTTCATTAGTATTTATTTGATTGTGCCGAAAGCTTATATATACTACTACTCTTGCTTGCTGCAGAATGAATCTACTGACGTAGTTGCCACCATTCAGTTGTATCTAGGCTGCAAATTTCCTTATTCTAATACGCATGCATTGCTTAGGATAGTCTCCTTGCCAGTTTGCAACATCATTTATCAAATGAGCATGTCCAGAAGTAGGGATCATCTCCCTTCCGGTTTGCTCTAATGATTGTTAACATATTATGTTTGCTAGATGGTATGATAAGCATTGTTCCAATTCAATTTATGTACTGATTTGTCTCATATGTGTACATTTATTCTCATGTATTTAATGTGTGGATCTCGTCTGCTTTGGTATTGAGTAAGGGCACGATTCTTTGTGCCCGAAATGCATAAGCGTGAACGTCTATTTCCATGTCTCCAACTTTTAGTTGCCACACTTATTGTTGTTTTCTATATGAGTGTATGTTTTTAATAATAATTTTTCAATTAATTTTGGACAATTTATTGGATTGTGTTTCTCCATGCTGGATACCTACTGCTTTTATACAGTCCACCACCTCTCCCTGGCCACTATAGTAATGTCACTCCCTGCTGTGTCTTATCAGCAACACAGGAGCTTGTTTAACTTTCTTACTAACTTTAACCCATTTGAGCTTTGTATTCTTGTGCTTTGCTGTTAATAGCCCTCCATTACCAATATCCCTTTAACAGGTTCAGCTAGAAAGAGCAGAGCTGAAGTGTCAGTAACTGATGTAGAACTGCCCACAGCCTGAACAGAAAGTAGCAGCTTGAAGCTGTGGAACCGCCTGCAACCTAAACAGGAAGTAGCAGCCTTAAATTGATGGGAGGAGCAAGCTCCGTGAAAGAGAATGCTAAGAACACCCCTTTGACTCCATAGTAAACCTATTTTTTTATATAGAAACACCGGGAAAAAAAGGTATACTTTTATATAATATGAGTCAATGGGGGACATATGACGTTGTTATTTAGGTATCTATCAGACATTTGGGATTTTTAGATAGATTTTTAGGTACCCCTCTATAGAAAGAATCAATCACCTCTTAAAATACCAAATAAATCTAAATTTGACACTTGTTATCATTCACTTTCAATAGATGACGCTCATTACTGCAGTATTCCCCAGCAGGAATACATGTCACATCCTATTCTGTGAATGTCAGGAAGATGTGACAAATATGTTGACTTAAGAAGTTGAACAAACCAGTCTCCACCTTGTCTCCAGATATAACTGTGATTACAGACTGTAAGATGCTGACAAGTGCACTTTACTACAATGATTATAGAAAAAAATCATGTTTTTTTTTCTTTTTTTTCTTCGTTTTTGTCTTGGTGAACAGTTTTATTAATACCATTTTCTAAATCTGCATGCATTTTATGTCATATGTGAAAAAGTCTTTAAAGTATCGTAGCTGAAATGTTCCCATAACTTTTATAATGCAATATAATTCATTTAACCTGATATCAGTGGGACCTGATATGTGCCAAGTTATCAGATGTTTTCAAGTGTTGGGTAGTCATATAAAATATAAAATACACCTAAAATACATCTATAAAAATAGATATAGATATATAGATAGATATATAGATAGATGTGGTCGTCTTTATCTGGTCGGGTACCCCAGTTTTTTTTTTTTTTGTAGAGATTAATCGCGTTTTATAGGGGTAAGATAAGCAATTGTGTAGACAGAATAATATATTAACATTGTTATTTGGATAAAAGGTTAAGTATTATCATTTTCATTCAACATTTTCTTGTGGTTGGATCTTAAGATTTTGTTCTTCACAATTTAGTTTTTTTTTTATTTTTTTTACTATGGGTTCTTCACTGTCATAGGTGTATTTTTATATTTTATATGACTACCCAACACTCGAAAACATCTGATAACTTGGCACCACATCTTCCAGCAAGTTTGATCTGGCAAAGTCTATTCACTAACAATTACTGCTGAAGAATTTTTTTCACAAAACACCCAAATTAACCCTTGAGTGGGAAATCCAATAGCTAAAATCCCAACAACATGAAACTATACATATATATATATATATATATATATATATATATATATATATAATTTTAATTACATGATGTAGTTGTTGTAATTGTTAATGTATAGACTTTGCCAGTTTAAGAGAATCAGTAGATGAATGGAACAAGCTATGGGGGGAACGTATTCTGAGATGTTTTCTGGGATCCAAAAATCTAAATTTTATGCTCAGTCTTTAGTTTTACAAAAACTTTGAAACTTTTATGCATTTTTATACTATTTTTAGGCTTAGCGGAGAGCTTTGGAGATAAGGCTTAGCGGAGAGGTTTGGAGATGAGGCTTAGCGGAGGCGTGTGTAGATGAAGCTAACCAGAGAGGTGTGGAGTTGTGGCTTAGGCTATGGCTACACAACATATGTTAAAATCCCATCCAATAAAAAAATGTTTTTGGCTCAGGCTTGTACAATAAACTGCAGCCGGTTTTCTGACTTCCCGCTGGTCCAGTACATTGACTTCAACAGACATCCGTGTTCTATCTTCGGGCGGAGGGCCGGTGGTTTAGAAATCCTACAGTAGAAAATCTGTGCTGTATAGACTACAGCACCTATTTTCTATTGCAGTCTGTAGGCACAGGATTACAGTCAGTCATTTTTGCGGATTCTAAATGCTAACATCTCTTTAAAAAATCTACTGCAATCCCTGATCGCTGAGTGTAAACATAGCCTTTGAGTTTTGCAGATAAGCCTCAGAGGAGGGATGTGGAAATGACCCTCAGCAGAGAGGTGTGGAGATAAGGCTTAGCGGAGTTGTGTGGAGATGAGGCTTAGCTGAGGTATGTGGAGATGAGGCGTAGCTGAGGTGTGTGGAGATGAGGCTAAGGAGAGAGGTGTGGAGATGAAGTACAGCTGAGATGAGGCTTAGCTGAGGTGTGTGGAGATGAGGCTTAGCTGAGGTATGTGGAGATGACGCTAAGCGGAGAGGTGTGGAAATGAGGCTTAATAGAGAGGCATGAAGTTGAGGCTTAGTGGAGGAGTATAAAGATGAGGACTAGTGGAGATGCCTGAAGATGAGATTAAGCAGAGGGGCATACAAATATGGTTAGTAGAAAGGTGTAGAGATGAGAGTTAGTATAGGAGGGGGGCAAGAATGTGAGGTTAGAAAAGGAAATATTTAGTAGATGAACTTAGTGAGCAGTGTAAAAAAAAAAAAAAAAAAAAAAAAAAAAAAAAAAAAAAAAGTGAAAAGGTTTAGTGGAGGGGTGCAGTAATGAGGCATAGAGGAGGAGTGTGGAGATGAAACTTAACGGAAGAGTGTGGAAAGGACACTTATAGGAAGGGTGTGGAGATAAGGAGGGGTTGTGGGGATGAGCCTTGAGGAAGGGGTTTGTAGATGATGCTTAGTGGAGGGGTGTTGAGAAAAGGTTTAGCAGAGATGCATAACGATAAGCTTTTGTAGAAAAGTGCAGAGACGAGAGTTAGTGGAGGGGCATGAAGATGAGGTTTTGGAGAAAGTTTTGGAGATGAGCCTTAGTGGAGCAGTGTAGTGATAAGTTTTTGTGGAGGGGTGTAGTGATGAGGCTTAGCAGAGGGGTGTAGGGTTGAGCCTTAAGGAAGGCATGTGTAGATGAGCCTTAAGGAAGGGGTGTGCAGATGAGCCTTAAGGAAGGGGTGTGCAGATGAGGCTTAGTGGAGGGATGTGAAGAAGAGGCTTAGTGGAGAGATTTGGATTTGAGACTGAAGATGATATTAAGCAAAAGGGGTATGGAGATAAGGCTCAGCAGAAGGTTGTGGCGATGAAACTTAGGGCAGGGGAGTGGAGATGAGGCTTAACGGAGAGGTGAAGAAAGAAGGCTTAGCAGAGAGGTGAAGAGAGAAGGCTTAGCAGAGAGGTTTGGAGATTAGGTTTAGTGGAGGGGTTTCCCGTTGCAAGGATTTTCTATTTTCTCCTTCTTGTCAAACAAATACTGTATATAACTTTATTGTTGTTTCATCTAAATTAATGCTTGAAGGTTTGTTTTTTGTGAGACTTTGTGTACTTTTAACCCCTTAAGGACCCAGCCTGTTTTGACCTTCCTGACACAGCCCTATTTTTGAAATCTGACTGTGTCCCAATTTTATGTGAGAATAAACTTTTTTTGACACTTCCACCTATCCATGTGATTCATGCAGATTGTTTCTCGTGACACATTGTGCATTAAGTTTAGTAAGTAAATTTATATCCATACAATCCTTTGATTGTTTGTGAAAAATATCAAATTGTCATGAAATTTGGATAAATTAGCGATTTTTGAAAGTTGCCAAAATTTCTGCGTGCCCAAGACAGATAATATATTCACCACAAAAAATTTAGAAACTAGCATCAACCATAAGTCCACTATAGGTTGGCAATCAATTTTTTAAAATGTCTTTTTTTTTTTTTACGACTTTAGAGCGCTTAGAAATTTAGTAGTAATTACTCACATTATTCAGAAGAATATGCAATATACATATTTTAAGGGACCGGAGCTGCCCCGTTCTTGACGAGGCTTTGAGGGGCCAGCAAGTTAGATCCCCCCATAAGGTGACGCCATCGTGAGAAACAAGACCCTTAACGAAATTACAACACTAATTAGGGAAGTTTGATAACCTATACATATATACAGCAGAAATAAAGCAAAGAGGAGAGAAATTCAAAAATGTCATCTCTTTTTTCAGATTTTCATATTTATATTCCATTATTCACTGGAATAGCTTTAAAATAGTGACTAGGTAAATGCAACTTAAATATATCAATTCCGCCCCCCAGGTCCTGGCCGTTTTAGATGATATCCCATATGATGGCCCTAGTGCATTATTTTCCTCACCCATAAGCCCCAGACTTGAGGAGACCTACTATACACCCTGGGTTCCACATTTCAATACGATATAATTTATGATTCTTCCATTTCAGTTTTTGGGGACAACCCGTAAGGTGCTAAAAAACTCTTGAATAGAACACCCTAACTAGACCGCAATATTGGACAACTACACCCCTTAAAAGAATATATCCGATGGGGCATTGAGTATATAGATCCCACAAGGTGATTTCACAAATTTTTATTAAGCATAAGGCTGTGAAAATTAAAAAAAAGTTTTATTTCCAATAATCTGAAATTTTAGCGTTAAAATGTTTCATAAATACAAGGAATCCAGGAAAAAGAACCGTAAAACTTTGTTTAAGGCAAATTCTTCTTCCAAGTTTCGGGCCAATAACCTACATTTGGTGTAAACTGCTGTTTGGGCGCAATGTGCAGGGCGTATAAGGGAGGGAGCGCTATTTGAGCTTTTGGAATGCAGAATTATTGTAGTGAGGTCCATGTCGCATCTGCAAAGCCCCCAAAGTAGCAGAACAAGTGCGAAACCATCAGAAGACCCCATTTTAGAATTCAACCACCATCAGGGATCTCAATCTAGGGGTGGTAACTGTGCATTTTTGGATGCACAGCGTGTTCCATAAGTTTTTATTTTTAGCATTGTGGCATATGAAAATGTGTGGGAAAAACTGCAGTCGTGTCATTTGGTTTTTTGAGTTTCAATTTTACAGCATTCGCCGTGCATTTAAATGATTGATCAACTTTACTATGGGGGTCGTAAAAATACAATGATATAGATTTTATATATTTTTATTTATCTGTTTTATTACTTTTTTTACACAGTAGAAATACTCCTATAAAAATTGCTTTTTTATGTTGTCCTATCTGACGACCAATAACTTTTTACTTTGCTGTGTCAGAGCTGAGTATGGCTTGTGTTTTTGGCGGGATGAAGTTTGAAGTTTTTAATGGTACCATTAATGGGGGTGCATATGATGCAATTAACACTTTTTATTAAGGTTTTTTCTGAGATGTTTTGAACAAAATACAGCAATCCTCTTAGGTAGTGTTTTTTAATTTTAATTTTTAAAAGCGGACACAGTATCGGTAATATATGACATGGTAATCTTTACTGCATCAGGTCAATACGATTACGATCCGATAAACCCAAATTAGTATATTTTTTTTGTTTTAACTGCTTTTATACAATAAAAACACTTATATTTTATCAACCAGGAAAATACGTTTTTTGCATCGCCATAGTCCTGAGAGCCCATATCTTTTAAATTTTTCTGTGCTTGTGAGCTGTGGTAGGGACTGTATTTTGCTAGATTGAATGAACGTTTTTTTTAGGTATCAATTTTGGGGGGACAAGGCTTTTGATCGCTTTTAAATCCATTATTTTGGAGGCCAGGGTGAAGATCAAATACTGCAATCCTAGTAGATGTTTTTTATTTTTATTTTTTAACAGGGCTCACCGAGGCTGTATCAGTTGATAAGTTAGCTTTATTACATTTTGGGTCGCTAACGAATATGGTGATACCCTATTTATATAGTTTCTTTTATTGAATGCACTAACTTTAAAAAAAAAAAAAAAGAAAAGTGTTTTTAGTGTGTAAAACAAATTTAATGCATCGCTATCTTCAGAGACTATACATAATTTTATTTCCGTAATACAGAAGCTTATAAGGCCTTTTTTTTTGCAGGATGAACAGACGTATATAAATTGGTGTAAACTTTGGCGTTTCTAGGAGTTTTTGATCGCTTTTTATTCCATTTTATGATGCTGCGGGATGAACAATAATGCTAAAAACTGTGATGTGTTTTTTTTGTATTTATTTTTATTATAACGGCGTTCACCTGTACGGGTTAACTTAACATTACAGATTTATCGGACAGTCGTTACGCACGCGGCAATACCAAATATGGGAACTTTATTTAATTTTTGATCTTTTTTTGGGGCGATTGCTTTGTAAAAGGGGAAAAAAGTCAGTGTACGAATTTTTTATTTTATTTCTCGTGTTTGTTGTTTTACCCCTTGTTTTTTCCACTATAATAATCTTTTTTCACTTTTTCCACATTTTTATTTTACTTTTTTCCCCCATAGGGGGATTTGAATGAGAGATCTTTAGATCTCTCATTCAATTAGGAATCAGTGCATAGCTTTTTGTCTATGACAGGTTCCTATGACAACTGTCAGTCACGATGTCGGGACCATGCCCACAGGGCACGTGGTCCGTGCAACGTGACGTCACAGACAACCCCGGAAGGCATTCTCTGCATTCTCTGCCTCGATGGTGTCTGTCAGAGGAGCAGGATGCTGCCACAGAGACGCAGGAGGAGCGATTCTGCCTACCTTGCATCTCCCCTTAGTTATAGGCGACCCGATCGTCGCGAAAATTAAGGGGTTTAACCCCCCCCCCCCCCCCCCGAGCGAACTCCTCCTGCGTCTTCCCATATATTGCGACCGATCGACGCGATAATTAAGGGGTTATGACCGCCCCCCCGCCCCCCCCGGCCCCCGGGAGAGCTGATCCGGGGTCGTTGCCGACGCTGCGGGATGTCAGCTGTAATAACAGCTGCACCCCGCGCCGATCGCAGCGAACCTCTGCTTTTAGAGTTCGCGCTGATTCCTTCAGGACTATCCATACGTCCAGGTGCATTAACCCCATAACGACCTGGGACGATGGATCGTCTAAGGTCGTTAAGGGGGTTAATTGTTGCATTGACTGTTAATGTTAATAATTAACATGGTAAGTAACAAAAATTATTTGTGGATTAGAACATAGAAAAAAGATGGACCATTTTATTGGGGGGTTGTTTATTCAGAGTTCGATTTGCAGTAAAAATATGACGTCCTTTTTCTTGTGTAGGTCAGTATGATTCTGGTGATACCAAAGTTTCAAAGCTTTCTTTATGTTTCGTACTTTCAAAAAATGAAAACTTTTACATGTCTTAGATTTGTGCTGCAGCGCCATTTTCTGTGACCAACAAGTTTTTTTATTTTCCATCCGAGTGTGGGCTTGCTTTACGCAGGTTGAAATGTAGTTTTTATTATTGTTAGGTTGGGTTACTCTACATGTGACTCTTTAGTCACTTTTGATTCCAGTATTTGAAGAATGTGAAGTGACCAAAAGAATGCAATTTATGTTTTGAGTGTATGTCTGTCTTTACAGTGTTCATCATATGGGATAAATAATGTTATATTTAAATAGATCAGACTTTTGTGTACACGGCTTATGCTTAACTTTATTTTTTTATTTATAAAATGGAAAAAGGGATGTTTTGAACTTGTTATCTATCTATCTATCTATCTACCTACTATCTATCTATCTATCTATCCTCTCTCTCCTTCCACTCTCTCTCTAATATAATATATATATATATTATACCACAGTATATATATATATAGATATAATATATATATAATAAATATATATATAAAAATATATATACATACATACATTCAAACAATCACGTCCTCTTGGTGGTCAAGTGGCCCTAAGATGACAAATAGAATTATGTACTTTGAACCACGAGTGAAGTGATTGTTTGTCCACTGTTCTGCAATAGAAATATGTTGCAGAACAGTATACAATACTGTACTAAGGAAAGCTGTAATAGGAGTATTGAGATGGCAGCCATGGAGGACTTTATTAAGACCCCGGCTGCCCTAACGGCTTATTAAAAAAGAAACCTGTTATGCTTGATCGCATAGTGTCTGAACAGGGACTGGTATGAATTACCGTAAGAATTTTTCATCAACTCATGAGATGCATTTTTACCTTAACATCTAATGGGTACAAAGGCAGGGATAAGAGTTATATCTGATCTTCGATGCTAGTGGCAGGTCCCACCTGTAACATGATGGGCTGTAACCGCTGTGGTGGGAGTAAATTACTGAGTGACTCCGACCCATATACCTTTCCAGATAATGAACAGTTGCATTATATGCTACATTTCCCATGTAGTTACTGGGAAATGAATTCATTGCTGCTGCTCTGTAACAACCGATCACTGTGAATTCCAGAAGACAGATCCACAACCATCAGCAATCATGCTGGATCCAATTAGGAAAGGATTTGTGTCCATAAATCAATACCTTTGCAGCGCTCCCTTTCCAATCCTGATGCACCATCTTTTGTATAGACATTTCATGGAACATCTTTTAAGTTTTAATGAAAATCTACATTTCCAAAAACTACAATAGTTCTTATACACAGTTGTTTTATACAGAAGCTCTTTGATATTATGTTTATCCGTGGTGTTGATATAACACATAAGTTTAATAATAGGTTTTTTCAGCACAATTATCTTCTAAAAACTTCCTGAAAGTTAATGTTAATTACATCACTTACCCAAATCGCTAAGAATTTACAGCAGAACCCAAAAAAATTGACAAAACGCAGACATAAATCAAAAATCTAAGTGTTATTGAACCTTAAAATAGGTGCAAAGTAATTTGCACTCAAATATGTGAATTACTAATGTCTTTCTAGGAGACACAATACTGTCTCTTAGTTTTGAAGTCACTTTTAGGTTCTGTTCGGTTGCAGAAGAAATAATGAAGATACAAATTAAGGGCGACATGTATGAATTCGAATGCGTATTTTTTTTTTTACATGGCGCCGAACTCCAGATTTTAGGCAGCATTACATAGAGCTTAGTGCGCCAACAACTCGGCTCAAAGTTCTCTCATTATCACTCTAGCCCATACTAAAGTTTGGCGCATTAAGCTCTATGTAGTGCCCAAACTATGTATGGGCATAGAGTTAATGAGACGAAACTTATGAGAGACTTATGAAGGAAGGCACTTGAAGTGAATAATAACATCTTGTATTCAGAGTGATAATTGTGGCCTGAATGCATGAAATTGGGTTGGTTAAAGTCCCCCGCCCCTCGCTTGTGTGTTTTGGCCGCGGGCATTTATAAAAACCAAAACTTGGCGCATTAGTAATGTGCCTAAACTTGTAAATAAAGTCTATAGAATAAACTGGAAAAAAAAGAAATGTCATTATAGATAGCATGTCAGTGAGATAGAAACTATGGGACTGTCCTGCATGGAGAACCACAGTCCCAGCAAGACCTGTGGCAGTGCTGCTCTTGCCTTATGTAGAAAGGGTGAGAGCCAGTCAAAAATAATTTTATTCTAATTTGAATGTAGTAAAAGTGGGTTAGATTTCATGTTTAGGGGCAAAAATGTCCCTTATTATTTCTCACCTTAATCAGTACAATAATAAAAAGTAATTCTAAAAATTATCAAACTATATAAAAATTGTAATTCTTTAAAATGAAATAAAAGAATGTTATCAATATAAATAAATAAGGCTATAATATCCCAAAAATTATAAAAATATCTCCTGTAAAATGTATTAAAAAATTAGCGCCATTAGAATCTAAAACTAATTTATTACAGTTAGATAACCCACTGATGATGTTGTTCAGATTTTATTTACAATTATTACCTACATAAAATTTGAAATTTACTTTTTGCTGCTCCTCAACCTTTAGTTCTACAACAGCAAGAGCCAGCACAGCACAGGCAATGGCAGGACCTGTGGTCCTCCAAGCAATGGATCAGTCCCATAGTTTCTATTCACTGGCATGCTATTCAAATACTTTTTCTTTTATTTCCAGCCTATCTATTACCTTTTAATAAGCGTGTTAGCGCAATACTTATGCGCCACAGTTTCGTTATGCGCGGAAACACACAGGCGAGGTGCATTAACTTTTTAGACACCATTTTAAATGCTACAAAACCCTTTCATACATCAGTCCGCATTATACACTGAATAATAATTCACACTGTAATAATTCACTTCAAAGCGCCTTATCCGTCTCTCAAAGATCGGCGCATTACACTCTAATGCTCATACAAAAGTTTGGCGCAATACACTCTGTGCCCATACAAAGTTTGGCGCATTACATTGAGCTTAATGCGCCAAACTTTGTATGGGCATAGAGTGTAATGAGCCAACTTTGAGAGAAGTTTGGCGCACTAAGCTCTATGTAATGCGCCAAAAATCTGGAGTGTCGGCGCCAAGTAGAAAAAAAATACGCATTCGAATTCATACATGTCGCCCTAAACATTTCTCCAAAATATGGTTTTTCCTTTTATATGGTGCCAGGTCTTCTGCACCGTCATGTTATCCTGGTATAACATGGGATAAATGTAGTCACATGATTTCATTTTGAATGGATCATTATAAATTATATTTTGGGTGAATTAAGTATTGAACACGTTAAGTAAATATATATTCCTAAAGCTGCTATTGACATGAAATTCTCAACGAATGTCAGTAGCAACCTATCCAATCCACACAGGCAAAGAAATCCAACCATAGATGTCCATAAACTAAGTTATATATAATAATTAGAAATCACACAGGGAAAAAGTCTGTAACACATAAAGAAATATAGGTATAAAAAACCACAAAAAGTCATGACACCAGCTGACATCTATCAGTAATTAGAAAGCAATCCTGCCACTTAATGAAAAATAATATCTGCTGGGGCCATAATTTGGCAGTGGAAAGAACATAATTTCACCATAAACTGGCCACAACCAGATGCTCCTTGCAAGATTTCAGAGGAGTGAAAAGAATTATCAGAGATGTTGTCCAAGAGCCAAGGATACCTGTGTAGAGCTACAAATCAGCAGGTACTGTTGTTTTTAAAGAAAACAATAAGTAACGCACTTGCCCTTCATGGCGTATATGCACGCTCACTCTCCATGGTCTGTATGCAGGCCCACCTTCCATGACCTGTATGCATGCTCACCCACCATGACCTGTATGCATGCTCACGCACCATAGTCTGTAAGCACCCTCACCCTACATGGCCTGTATACATGGTCACCCTCCATGGTCTGTCTATATGCACACTCACCCTCCATGGTCTGTATGCACACTCACCCTCCATGATCTCTATGCATGCTCACCCACCATAGTCTGTATGCACACTCACCCTCCATGGTCTGTATGCACGCTCACCCTCCATGGTCTGTATGCACGCTCACCCTCCATGGTCTGTATGCATGCTCACCCTCCATGGCCTGTATACACGGTCATCCTCCATGACCTGTATGCATATTCACCACACAAGACTCCATTGCTGAACAAAAAGAATTACCAGACGCATTTCGAGTTTTCTCGCCAACATTTAGATAAGCCTGAAAAATATTGGGAGAATACAGTCTGGTCAGATGAGACCAAAATTCAACTCTTTTGGGTGCCATTATACACACCACGTTTGGAGAGCAATAGGCACCTCATATCACCCCAAAAACACCATAACAGTGAAGTTTGGAGGTCGGAGAATCATGCGGTGGGGCTGTTTTTCAGCATATGGCACTGGCAAACTTAATTTAATTGAAGGAAGGAGGAATGAACAAATGTACCAAGACATTCTTGATAAAAAAAAATCATCTACCAGGATGATGAAGATGAAACGAGGGTGTTTTCAGAGAAAAAAAATAAAGCTGCGTGAATGACCTGACCTGAATCCAATAGATAAAATCTATGGAAGGAACATAAGCTCAGAGTTCATAGTCGGAGCCCATGGAAGCTTCAAGATTTGAAGAGTGTTTGTGTGGAAGAATGGGCCAAAATCCCACCTGAGCAATACATGCCACTAGGTTCCCCACACAGGAGGCGTCTTGTCATCATCAACAAAAGCTTTTGTACAAAGTATTAAATACATTTCAGTAAGAGTGTTCAATACTTTTTCCCTGTGTCGAAAGTTTATCGGGTTAAATTCACCATATACACATAGAATAGCCATTGATAAAGTGCAAGTGTACACTGACACTACGTTAATGGATATTAAATGTAAATATGGTGAATTGTACCTCACATTTACAACATTTAACTTAGGGGTGCACTCACTTTTCTTGCCAGAAGTTTAAAATAATGGCTGTGTGTTGAGTTAATGTTTACAGTATACTGTGTATACAATGTAAAGTAGTCAGTGTACAGTTTGTGTAACAGTGTAAATTTGATGTGCCCTCGAAATAGCTCAGCACGCAGCCATCAATGTCTGAACCACTGGCAACAAAAGTCAGTACACCCCTAAGAGAAAATGGCCAAATTGTGTCAAATTTGCCATTTTCTCTGCTGGGTCTTATGTGACTCATTACAAAGTCTCAGGTGTAAATTGGGAGCAGGCATGTTAAATTTAGCATTCTCATTCTAACACTTTCAGTGGAAGTTCAACATGGTACCTCATGACAAAGAACTCTGAAGATCTGAAAAAAAGAAATGTTGCTCTACATAAAGATGGCCAAGGCTATAAGAAGATTGCCAACACCATGAAAATGAGCTTCTGCATGGTGACCAGGACCATCCAATGATTTAACAAGACAGGTTCCACTCAGAACAGGCCTCGCCATGGTCAACCAAAGAAGTTGAGTGCACGGGCTCAGCATCATCCAGAGATTTCTTTTCAAAATAGAAGTGTCTCCAGACCTAGACCTTATTTAGCATATGTTGGGCATCCTCAAATAGAAGGAGGAAGAGCGCAAGTTTTCTACCATCCACCAGCTCTGTGGTGTTTCCATGGATGAGTGGAAGAGGTTTCCATTGGCTGCAACCTGTGAAGCTCTAGTGAACTCCATGACCAAGGGAATTAAGGCAGTACTAGAAAATAATGGTGACCACACAAAATATTGACACATAGGGCACATTCTCATCACTCATGTTATTTGACCAAAATTCGGTTACTATTCTTTAGATATTTAGGCCATTGCTCTTTTGCTATGGGAAACATGTAATAATAACATTTTTTTTTACCAAACTTTGATTTTTCCAAACCTCTGGCCACTTACATGCACACCCATTTTCCCTACAATATGGCTCAAACCATATATTTCTCAGTGGAAAATCTCAGCTTCTGATTAGACGCTGACTCATCCAAACACAGTTCTACCCTGTTAAATTCTGTCAAGAACATACAGTACTCCTTCTGATTACAATGTACTTAGGATAAGGGATGAGCGATTATAATCGACAAAATTGAAATCGGCATGGTTTTTACGTTGATCGGATCTTATAGATAATACGTATAAATGCCGAATATTTTTAATGGGTTTAAACATTTAAAAATCCGCCACTTTCGGCGCATACTGTAATTTTGGCGGCCAGCAAATCAGCTTAGAGCATAGAGCAGGGTATGCTGGGAGTGCGACATCTTGACTGTGATGTGTATGGTTGTCATTGGCTGGAAAAATCACATGACCTCGTTTGCATAGACCAGCGTTTCCTGTTCAGCATCAACTCTCAGTGTTTTAACATTAGAGCAAGAGTGTGCTGCGTGTCTCTCAATACGCTCAGCTCAGAGACACAGTTCTTATCTTTACTCATACAGACAACTTTGCTTTTAGCTGTGAACATTAGAATATAGTTAGATTAGAGAATTTCAGCTCTTATTTAGACAGAGACTTTTAAAGAAGCATCTAATGCTGTACAACCGCGGGGGTGGGGTGGGGGAAGGACGGACGGACGGACGGACAGACAGGCTTTGGAAAGGAGGGTGATATTGTGCAGCCCAGACCTTGCTTTGAACTGCATTTTAAATGGCATTTTTTTACCCCTTATTGGCCAGCACACCTCGTACCTGAGGTGAAATGTACCTTTTAATTTTGTGGTCCCAGTTTTTTCAAATAGCCATGTTGTATGCCAATTTTGATACAGAAATTTTCTAGTAACTGTTCTTGTTTGTCATTGCCGCAAAAAACGCAATTTCTCTCGTGGTGCGGTCCAGTTTTGTTCAAAGAGCCACCTTGTACTTAAATTTGGATACAGAATTTTTGTAGTAACTGTTGGTGTATTTCGTTGGTGCAAAAAACATCTTTTGTTATTCGTATAACTTTTAAAAATGGGCTGTTTTGCACTTTGGTGAGCCCTGTTTTTAAAAATACCCCAACATTTTTCGCCAATTTTGATAGAACATTTTCTAGTAACTGTTCTCATTTGTCATTGCTGCAAAAAACGCAATTTCTAAATAAAGAAAACTTTTGAATAGTTTTATTGCATCGGTGAATCTCAGTTTGGCGCAGATAGCGCACTGTATGATAGTTTGTTGAAAACTATTAAATTTCCCAGTCCACTGGGCAGTTGTAAATCCCTGGGACTGAAGAAAGAACACTGTTGATTTGGTCTCACAGTTCTTCCACCAGACCACATTTCACAGGTATTTGATAGAAACAATTCTGTTTCTAATCCTAGTTGGCTGTTGGAAATTAGAGGGATTTAATAATATCTGTGATCGGCCATCTATGGAGTACAGTTTCTCAATACAAGACTGTGAAAAACTTTTCTATACTTTTTCAGTTTTTATCTTTCTGAACATGGAGTGAACTACAGGTGGTAAGCGAGCAAAGAGGGGTGTAGGACATGGAGGTAGAGGTAAGAGAGAAGGTGCTCCTTCCGGTGCTGGGGACAACACGCAAACCAGCGCATCGTCGGTTGCGGGACCTTCAGGCCTGTCATCGCTGGGTCGGTGCCCTGTGAATCTCAGTAATGAACAGCGTCGCCAATCTGTTCTTCAGTGGTTAATGCAACCTGCATCCAGCAGTCTTACCTCCTAGTCCTCCCAGTCACGGCCACAAATGTCGTCATCATCATCGTCAGCATCCGTCCAACATGAAGCGAAGGCAGCCTAAACGTCAGCTCATGTACCCACCACTGTGGATAATCCATTTTCTGAAGACCTCTTTGATGACAAAATGCAGTTGGGGTCAGAAGGCATTTCAAAAGATCAAGAGGCCAAAGAGGATGATTTTGTCTGCTCTGACGCCCAATCGCTGATGCCATCAGAGGAGGAGAAGTAAGCCGGTCAATTGGCAAAAATCCTGGGTGGTCGGCAACACCTTGCAGTGCCTGTTGCTTGTAGCCCGCAGCTCCTGGATGCAGAATGTCAGGACGAGGAAGTCACCTGTGTTGATGATGATGACGATGGTGATGACATTGCGGATCCAATGTGGTCTTTTCAGCAGAATATACTTGCGAGCACTTCATCACTGGATGAGGAGGAAGACGATGGGGTAGTGTCAGTACGGGTCCCGCCTCAAAAAGGGAGAGGGCGGTCGCACAAGTCTGCTGAGATTATTTTACCAGCCACGATCAGTGGAAACACCGCTCCTCGCTTATCGCCGTCGAAATTTTCCAGGACCTCTCAAGCCTGGGCCTTTTTCGAGCAAGCCTCTAATTCACCCAGCGATGTCATATGCCGCTTTTGCCATAAACTCATCAGTAGAGGAAAGAATCTTAGGTGTTTAACCACCACCAACATGACTAGTCACATGCAGCGAATGCATGAGTTGAAATGGAGGGAACACTTGGAGAAAAAAGGCCACACCGATCCCGGGCTTCCAACCACTGTCACACCCTCTGTCTCCACCTCCTCCTCCACCGCAACCAAGCGTTCTCTCAGCATCATGAGCAAGGATCAGCCTCCACTTCAGCCTCCACCGTCGCCCGGGAACGACCACCACTGCCAGAGACCCATCCTACCCCTTCTCCTTCCACCAGTTTGACCTGCACGCCGTATAGTGGCCAGTCTAGCAGCCAGCCTTCTGTCTACCAGGTTTGGGAGCAGAAGAAAAACTCAAACCATCCCAAAGCCAAAAGCCTGAATGTCGGCATTGCCAGGCTTTTGGCCTTGGAAATGTTGCCTTTCCGTCTGGTGGTTACAGAAGGGTTCCACCACGTCATGGCCCTCGCCTGCCCCCAATACCAGATGCCGAGCAGTCATTTCTTTTCCATAAAAGCCGTCCCTGCCCTGACCAGCCACGTGTTATCTAAAATTTCAAGCGCATTGTCTGCATCTGTGTCCGGCAAAGTCCATCTGACCACCGATACATGGACTAGTAATCACGGCCAAGGCCGCTATATCTCTGTGACACTCACTGGGGTGAGTCGGGTGGATGTCTCTGGTGGTGACGGTGGCTCTCAAGGCTTGGCGACCTCTTTAAAAACTGCAGGGACGGTGCAGGGTTCTTTCCCCAAAGGTCCGATGGTAGCATCACGTGTCCAGAGAAAACAAGCCGTGTTGAAATTAATCTGTCTTGGAGACCGTCAACACACAGGTCAGGAGTTGGCTGGGTGACAAGAACCTTGGGTGACATGTATGAAGATCGGCGCGTTGGAGCGCCCATTTTCGCCAGATTTAAAGTGAAAGCTGCGCCTCATTTATTTCGAAGCCCAAAGTGCGCTCATACATGCGGTGTAAAGTTGCCTGCGCCTCGCCGGTGTGTGAGGCGCAGTGCGGGACTTAGGCGCAGAAGGACTGCGCCTAACATGTATTACGATTCTAGACAGGCTGGGAATCAGCAAAAAATCTTAAACTGTTAGTGGATAGAAAAAGGTTGTCTTTCAAATGTAATGAAGAGAAAAATCAAATTTGAATAAAACCTTTAAATGAAAAGAAAAATTGACGTTTAAAATTTAAAGAAATATATAAAGCCCCAAAAAAGAAAGAAACTAGAACAGGCCCTTAAAAAAAGGGGAAAAAATTTTAACTAATTTTACTTTAAAATAAGCCAAGCTGATGTTGTACAGTTTGGGAATTTGGTCTATTTTTTTTATTAAATAATGAAGATGGATTTGTAACATGTGAATTTTGGTCTTTTTTTTTATTAAAAAAATAAGAGTATTTGTTTCTTCATTCACATTGTTTCTATTTTGAGCCCACAAGACCAGTACAGCACAGGTCTGGCGAGACCTGTGCTTCTCCAAGCAGAATTTCTATGTTCCCGGGGCTAAGTTCGGGCCCGTATTTACAGACTATTTACTCCGTAAATCATCCCCAACTGACCCAAAAAATAAGGAACAAGTAGCTTAAATGGCTACCTAGGGGAAACCCGGGACATTTAGTAAAAAAGGGAATGTATTTCTGACGCGAAATCCTTTGCAAATATTTTGCAAATACCTCACAAATTTGGCACTATTTCAATGAATTGGGAAGGATTTTCACGTCGGAAATAATTCACAGTAGAAGAGAAGAAAAAAGCATTTGTCAAAGAAATAATTTATTTAATAAACAACTACCAAATGCTGGAAAAATTAAATCAAAGATTAATACATTTTTACAAAACATAAAGACAATTTGTGTTGATCGATTATAACGACAAAAATTGAAATCGGCACGGTTTTTAAATTTTTTCGGGAAATTTTTCCAACACGGATAATTTAGGTAAAAAATGCGAATAATCTATTAAATCGTGCATTTTTGGGCTTCCTGCATTTTGGGGCCCAAATCACTTTTAAAAATAGAGCAGGGTGACTTTGGGGGTGCGACGACATACTGGGAATTTTAAAAGGTTGTGATTGGCTGAAAAATCACATGACCCCTCGTTTTAAAAATAGAACAGCCCTTCCCCGTTCACATCAGTGTTTGTCTGTGTCTCAAAAAAGAGCTGGTATCAGCTTTCCCTCAATCCCGCTCATGAACAGTTCTCTTTGTTCACCGACAACATGCTTTTGCTTTAAAATTGAACATGATAGATTAAAAGGGAAATTTTAGTTTTTATTAGTTATGGAATTTGAAAGAAGCACTAGCGCTGTACACCGGCGGGAGGGGGGGGGGGGGAGGGGGTGCGGGCAACACAAAAGATGGCGGGTTTGAAAGAGGGGTATTGTGTATTGTGCATCCAGACTGCTTTTTTACCCGCATTGAAAAGGGTTTTTATTACCATTTTTGGTGAAAATTACCTTGTATTTTTGCAGCCCCGTACTTATTTAGTACAGATCTTTTTCTTAACGCAGGTATATTTGATAGGGGCAAAACTCACCTTTTTTTTATCTGAAAACATTTAAATTTGGTTTTTTTCACTTTTGTGCAGCCCAGTTTTGTTCAAAACCCACTTTGTACTACAAAAGGATACAAAAATTTCTATCACCGCAGGCGTATTTCATAGGTGCAAAAACCACCTTTTATTATCCGTACACAATTTAATTCGGTTTTTTTCACTTTGGCACAGGTCATTTTTGATGAAAGACCCATCTTGCACTTATATTACCATACAGAAATTTGCTAGTAATTGGTGTTTATTTCATAGGTGCAAAAACCACCTATTATTATCCAGTACACAATTTAATTACGTGTTTTTCACTTTGAGCAGCTCAGTTTGTTCAAAGACCCACTTTGTACTTACAATGGGATAAGAACTTTTCTATCACCGCGGGTGTATTTCATAGGTGCAAAAACCCTTTTTTATTATCCGTACACAATTTAATAAGGTGTTTCTTCACTTTGGCACAGGCAATTTTTGTTAAAAGACCCATCTTGTACTTATTTTACCATACAGAAATTTGCAGTAATTAGGTGTTGTATTTCATTGTGCAAAAACCACCTATTATTATCAGTATACAATTTAATACGTGTTTTTCACTTTGGCGCAGCTCAGTTTTGTTCAAAGACCCACTTGTACTTACAATAGGATAAAGAACTTTTCTAGTCACCGCAGTGTAATTTTATGGGTGCAAAAAACCACCTTTTATTTATCCGAAACACAATTTAAAAAAGGGTGTTTTTTCACTTTGGCGCAGGCCAATTTTGTTGAAAGACCCATCTTGTACTTATATTACCATACAGAAATTTGCTAGTAATTGGTGTTGTATTTCATTGGTGCAAAAACCACCTATTATTATCAGTATACAATTTAATTACGTGTTTTTCACTTTGGGGGCAGCCCATTTTTGTTCAAAGACCCACTTTGTACTTACAATAGGATACAGAACTTTTCTATCATCGCAGGTGTATTTCATAGGTGCAAAAACCACCTTTTATTATCCGTACACATTTCAAATGGGTGTTTTTTTTTACTTTCGTGCGGTCCCAATTTTGTCAAAGAGCCACCTGGTACTTAAATTTTGAATACAGAAATTTTGTATTACTGTTGGTGTATTTCATTGGTGCAAAAACCCACCTTTTGTTATCCGTATAACTTTTAAATAGCTGTATTGCAAGTGGTGCTGCAATAGTTTCTTTCAAATAGCCACGTTGTTCGACAATTATTATAGAAAAGTTTTCTATCAACTGTTCTAGTTTGTCATTGCTGCAAAAAATGCAATTTCTCATCCGTGTAACTTCTGAATAGTTTTATTGCGCTCGGGGGAATCTCAGTTTGGCGCAGATAGCGCACCTGTATGATAGTTTTTGAAAACTATCAATTCCCTATTTCCTTCTGGGCAGGTTAAATCCCTGGGACTGAAGGAAGAACACTTTGATTTTGGTCTTAAGGGTTTTTCCCACCAAACCGCATTTCACAGGTATTCGCTAGAAACATTTCAGTTTCTAATCCAGTTGGCTGTAGGAAATTAAGGGATTTAAGAATAGCTGTGATTTGCCGTCTTTTAATAAGAGGCTGTCAAAAACTCTTCCATACTTTCTTAAATTTTTATCTTTATGAACATGGAGTGAAATGCAGATGGTAAGCGAGCAAAGAGGGGTGTAGGACATGGTGGTAGAGGTACGAGAGAAGGTGCTCCTTCTAATGATGGCGACAACACGCAAGGCAGCGGTTCGTCAGTTTCAGGACCGTCAGGCCTATCATCGCTGGGTTAGGGCCCTGTAAATCACAGTAACGAACAGCGTCGCCAATCTGTTCTTCAGTGGTTAATGCAACCTGCATCCAGCAGTCTTACCTCCTCGTCCTCGCAGTCACGGCCACAAATGTCATCATCAGCATCCGTCCAACATGAAGAGAAGGCAGGCCAAATGTCAAATCGTGTACCCACCACTGTGGATAATCCATTTTCCTGAAGACCTCTTTGATGACAAAATGCGGTTGGGGCCCAAAAAGGGGCATTTCCAAAGCCCAAAAGAGGCCAAAGAGGAGGGAATTTGTCTGCTCTGACGCCCAGTTACTGAGCCATCAGAGGAGGAGAAGGAAGCCGGTCAATCGGCAAAAATCCTGGGGGTCGGCAACGCCTTGCAGGTTGATGATGAGACATTGCAGATTAAACGTGGTCTTTTCAGAAAATTTGCTTGCGAGGCGTTCATCACTGGACGAAGAGGAAGCGATGGGTAGTGTTAGCCCACTCAAAAAAGGGAGGGGTTTGGTGGGCAAATTTCCGCTGAGATGATTCCGCCAGCCACGATCAGCGGAAACACCACTCCTCGCTTATCGCCGTCGAAAAGGTCCAGGACTTCTCAAGCCTGAGCATTTTTCGAGCAAGCCTCTGATTCACTCAGCATTGTCATATGGCGCCTTTGCCGTAAACGCATCAGTAGGGGCAAAATTTTAGGTGTTTAACCACCACCAAAAATGTCTTGTCACATGCACGAATGAGAGTTGAAATGGAGGCAACACTTGGCCAAAAAAGCCCACACGATGCCGGGCTTCCAACCACTGCCCACACCCTCTGTCTCCCGCCTCCTCCGCCACCACCAAGCATTCCCAAGCTGCCCATGTCTCTCAGAGTCATGATCAGGGATCAGCCTCCGCTTCAGCCTCCCCCCATCGCCCGAGTACCACCAGCATCACCAGAGACCCTCCTACCCTTCTCCTTCCACCAGTTTGATGACCTGCACGCCATACAGGGGCCCCATCTAGCAGCCAGCCTTCTGTCTTCCAGGTTTGGGAGCAGAAGAAACACTTAACCCAAACCATCCCAAAGCCAAAAGCCTGAATGTCGGCATTGGCCAGGCTTTTGGCCTTGGAAATGTTTGCCTTTCCGTCGGGTGGACACAGAGGGGTTCCACCACTTCAGGGCCCTTTGCCTGCCCCCAATACCAGATGCCGAGCAGGCATTTCTTTGTCAAAAAAAGCCGTCCCTGCCCGGCCAGCCACGTGTCCCCTCTGAAATTTCACAGCGCGTTGTCGGCATCTGTGTCTGGAAAAGTCCATCTAACCACCGACACATGGGCTAGTAAGCATGTCCAAGGGCCCTATATCTCTGGTTACAGCTCCCCAGGGTGAGCTGGGTTTGGATGTCTCTGGGTGTGACGGTTGGGTCTCAGGCACACGCACGCTCTTCAAAACCGCAGGGATGGTCCAGGGGTTCTTTCCCCCAAGGCCTCCTGGTGGGATCACGTGGGCCCCGAGAAACCAGGCCGTGTTGAAATTAATCTGTCTTGAAGACCGTCCACACACAGGTCAGGAGCTGTGGACGGCTCTCCGCAACGCGACCGAGCGCTGCTGGGGACAAGAACCTTGCCAGGCAAGTTGTGTGGATAATGTCGAAACGCTGGCTGGGCCCTAAACGGTAGGCTGGAGCACATCCCTTGGCCTGGCACATTCCCTGAACTTGTCGTCCAGAAATTTCTAAAGTCTACCCGGTCCCGGACTGCTGCGGAGGGAAGGCTCGGGTCTGAGTTCGCACTTCCCCCGTTCGCACCTGCTCGTCCGCTGGCTGCGTTGCAGCGTCAGCTCAACCCCCCATCAACCGTCTCATTGTGAATGTGGCAACAGCGGAATTCACCCTCCATATCTCAGCGATTGTGCAGAGCGCGCAATGCCATTTGATACGAAATGACACAATGGCCTGACAAGCAGCGTTGCGGGCCCCGGGTTGACATGTGTGGTGACTTAGTTCTGGAACGATCGTTGGACAAATCTGAAACAACAGGTCCCACCAGCGCCGGAGGGGGAGACGGACACAGGGGGCGGAACACAGAAGCCTTTCTCTCCGCGAATCCAAAGGCCCGACAGTTTCTTTAATTTAATCGGTCTTTATTAGGCGCCTTCAGCTCTCAGGTGCACCATCTAAGGGAAGTCAGGCTGTGTTGAACTGTGCCGGAGGAAAGCGGAGGAGGAGGTATTCCTGGACACACCGACTTTACCGACGCCCGACTGAAAGGGGTTGGCGTGAATTTGAGTGGAGGAAAAGATGAGGACGATCATTTTGCTAGTGCCCCTTACCCAGAGCTTGGGAAATCAAGGTTCCACTCTCACATGAGTGCTTGGATGCTCCATTTCCTCCAAACATGATCCCGCATAAAGGCATCAAAATGAACAACAATTTACTGGTGCCCCCCTCCAGGGATCCCGGTACAAAGCAAAACTAAGCACTTTCTTCCACCCACCCAAAAAAGAAATAAAATGCAGAAATGGAGACCTTTCGATTGACAACTGGAGAAATCTTTCGTCTGCTTCACATTCTCAAATGTCACGGTGAACAACGCAGCGACGTGACACATAGAGTGGGCCCAAATAGCCATAGCGCAGCAGCAGGCAATGTTTCAGAAGCCTTATGGTGACCTCTGGCAATCATTATTTACCAACCTCACCAACCATGTAATGCAGGGCACAACATACAACACACAGAGACCAGCTTAAGATCATGGTGCATGACTCTCTGGCGTTCAACACCGAAAGTTTTTGATGTTTTCCGGACCCAATTGACTTCTGGGTACCAAAATGGATGAATGGCCCGAGCTCGCTCGCCCCGCCATAGAGGTGAGTCCTGCCCAACAGTCAGCGTCCATAAACTACGGAGCGACCTTTACACAGCCGGGGAGTCATTTACAGACAAACGCATCCGGCTTTCCACAGATAATGTGGACGTTTTTACTTTCATCAAGATGAATCAGGCATGGATCTCTGATGATGTTTGGGGCCACAATTGCCGAGGTCACCGATTAGTTGCCGGTCTACTTCACATTGCTCTTCAAGCAGAAATGGTCCTCTTGAAAACTTTTCTTTTAAATGACCATTTCTTACTGCAATTTTTTCTCAGTTCCTAAAACATCATTTTGCTGGTTTTGCTGTGAGGAGACTGTAAAAGACACCAAGGTTTCATGACAAAATCTTATTCCATTTACTCACTTCATCTTTAGACTTTTTTGTATTGTCAATGGTTTTGGGGTCAAGTTGCTGTGAGATACAGCTATAATCATGGTCCTTTGGAACAGAAATGTGGCTTCTAATGGCATTTCTTCCCTCACAATTTTAAAAGTGGCTGAGAAGTCACTTTTATAATTTTTTGGGGTCATGGTGCTGTGAGATACAGCTATAATCATGGGCCTTTTTGGGAAAAGAAAAAGTGGCTTCAAAATGTGTTTTCTCCCTCACAATTTTTAACAGTGGCTGAGAAGTCATTTATTAATTTTTGGGTCATGGTGCTGTGAGATACAGCTATAATCATGGTCCTTTGGAACAGAAATGTGGCTTTTAAGTGGCATTTCTCCCTCACAATTTTTAACAGTGGCTGATATGTCATTTTTATAACTTTTTGGGTCATGCTGCTTTTGAAATGCAGCAATACTAAAAGGTCCTATTATAAAAAATGTGTTTCAACAGACATTTGTTCTTCACAATTGTCAAAAGTGGCTCAAGGGGCCCTGTTTTGAATTTTTGGGGCATGTTGCTGTTAAATCAGCTATACTAAAAGTCCTATTTAAAAAAATGTGGTTTCTAACAGACATTTTTTCTTCACAATTGTCAGGAGTGGCTCAATGGTGAAGGTGCCCGTCAGAAACAGAATAGGTAGGACACGATAATGGACACATATTACAAAATGACTTGTTTTTGCAAGATCTTTAACATAGCTAGCAATCCCTTTAGTGAGACAACCCCCTTTAATACATTTAAAAAAAAGAGAAACAAAGATGTGGTGGGATTCCATTATATTTTAAAAATGTGTTTTCTAGAATTAAACTACTAAAAAACTGGCATGCACAAAATAGCTGATAAAAATATTCCTCTGAATTGTATAAGGGAGGTACAGGAAGACTTGAACAGATGTAGGTTACCCAAGGACAGGTATAGTCAATTTCCAGTTCAACTAAAATGGTGGTTCAAAGACTCCTTTTTCCGGCACTTTTTAAATCTGGGGGTCAGACAGGTTTAATGGTCATACTGTGGTGCAGAACAGGTATAGTCAATGTCCAGTTCAACTAAAATGGTGGTTGAAAGACTCCTTTTTCAGGCACTTTTTAAATCTGTGGGTCATGCAGGTTTGGGGCTCATGCTGTGGCCCAGGACAGATATAGTCAATGTCCAGTTCAACTAAAATGGGGGTTAAAAGACTCCTTTTTTCAGGCACTTTTTAAATCTGTGGGTTAGATAGGTTTAAGGGTCATGTTGTGTTCTAGGACAGGAATAGTCAATGTCCAGTTCAAGTAAAATGATGGTTCAAATAATACTGCCTTCTGGCACTTTTTAATTTGTGGGTCATGCAGGTTTAAGGGTCATGCTGTGGTACAAGACAGGGATAGTGAATGGTCTGTGATTTTTTTTCTGTGGCTTTTATAACCTAAGTGTGTTGCCTAAGATGTAGCACGTATCCATTTGACTGTTGTGGATGTTAATTCCAGCTTCTCCAGCCCTGCTTGGGTGTAAGAATGAAGGTGATGTACCTCTCCCATAGACTTTAATGGTCATCGGCGATAATCTATTATCGATTATCGGAAATCGTCTTGATAATTGACGATATCGATTATCGACCCGATGACTATAGTCGACGTAATCGCTCATCAATATTAATTATTTATTCTTCTTGACAATTCTTTTATTGTAGTAGTGTACTGCTGTAAGTTTAGAACTCGAGTGCATTACAAGAATACCGCGCTCCACTTTGACTTCTCCGCTCAGATAGACCACATTCAACTAGGTCTGCCTGTCGGAGCTGTCAAGAGCTGCATTGCGCCTCACTTTGCCGACCCACGATAATGCATGCCTCGGAGTTTTTGAATTTGCCGCGTCCCGCCCCAGAACGCCCATGCCCCTTCATGTTAGGTGCAGCCGAAAATGGCGAAGGTTGCGCCCAACATCGCATACCTGTGTCCAACAGGGGATTCGAGCCGGTGAGGCGCAGTTTTCGCCAGAAAACAGGCGCATCTCCCGATCATACATGTCGCCCCTTGTGCCAAGCAAGGTGGTGTGCGATAACAGTCGAAATCTGCTGGCCACCCTTAAGATCGGTCGGCTGGAGCACATACCTTGCATGGCACACGTCATGAAGCTCGTCGTCCAGAAAATTCTAAAGCGCTACCCGGGTCTGGACTGCCTGTTGAGGAAGACTCGAGGTCTGAGTTCGCACTCCCGCCGTTTGCACCCTGCTTCGTCCCGCCTGGCTGCGGTGCAGCGTCAGCTCGGCCTCCCCATCAACCGTCTCCTTGTTGACGTGACAACACGCTGGAATTCCACCCCTCACATGCTCCTGCGATTGTGGAAGTAGCGCAATGCCATTACGCAGTACGAAGTGACACATAGCCTGACAAGCAGCAGTGCGGACCTAGGGGTGTTGATCCACCGAGAGTGGAGGCAGGTGAATAGCTCTGCACCATCCTTGCCAGGTTTGAAGAATCCACCAAAATGGTCAGTGCGGATAATGCCCTTTTCAGCATGAGCATTGTGGGGATCTTAGTTCTGGAACGATTATTGGACACTCTGAAACATCAGGTCCCACCAGCGACGGAGGAGGAGACGGACACAGATGCAGACACGGAGCCTTTCTCTCCGTCGAATCCACAAGGCCCGACAGTTTCTCAATTTTATTAGTCTTCATTAGGCAGCTCTCAGGGTGCATCATCTGAGGCAAGTCAGGGCTGTGTTGAAGCTGTGCCGGAGGAAGCGGAGGAGGAGGAGGAGGTATTCCTGGACACCGACGTTATCGACGTCCCTGCCTTGGAAAGAGGTTGGCGTGAATTTCTTTGAGACTTTTTTATACCAGACGCGCGCTGCGCGATGGAGTGTATGGAGCCACCTCCATACACTCCATCGCGCAGCACGCGTCTGGTATAAAAAAGTCTCAAAGAAATGAATAAATGTAAAAACTTGTGAAAGATTCAATTGAGAAAGGTCCAATTAGGGACCGAAACGTCAGAATATACGAATCTAATTACACTTAAAAAATGAGAATATAATGACTATATGTTTTATGAAGCCGGATGGTTATCACTATGTTACTCAATAAAGTTTTTTCTATGAATTGAAAACTATAGTGTCGGTGTGCAACCTTTTACACAAAGAACGAAGGAGGAGGAGACGGACACAGATGCGGACACGGAGACTTTCTCTCCGGCGAATCCAGAAGGCCCGACAGTTTCACAACTTTATCGGTCTTCATTAGGCAGTGGTTCGGGGTCCGGGGCTGGTGCAAGGCAGCGCCTCAGCTCTCAGAGTACAGCATCTGAGGTAAGTCAGGGCTGTGTTGAAGCTAAGGCCGAGGAAGTGGAGGAGGTGGAGGAGGAGGAGGAGTATTCCTGGACACCGACATCCCTGCCTTGGAGAGAGATTTGCACGGATTTGAGGCGTAGGTAGAAGATGAGGAAGATCAGTTTGCTAGTGCCCCTCGACCCAGAGGCTTGGGAAATCAAGGCTCCATCTCTCACATGAGTGCTTGAATGCTCCATTTCCTCCAACATGATCCTCGCATTAAGGCCATCAAACTGAACAACAGTTACTGGGAGGCCATCCTCCTGGATCCCCGGTACAAAGCAAAACTCAGCACTTTCCTTCCACCCACCCAAATAGAGAGTAAAATGCAGGAATTGGAGACCATGCTCATTGAACAACTGAAGACATCTGTTGTGTCTGCTTCACGTTCTTCAAATGTAACGGTGGAACAACGTCAGCAACGTGACAGCAGTAGAGCACCAAGTAGCTGTAGCGGCAGCAGCCGCAGCACGCCTTGTGGCAGAAGCCTCATGGGTGCCCAGCAGCCAACGTAATATCTGAGCGGACCTTCAGCACCGCTGGAATAGTCATTACAGACAAAGGCATCCGGATTTCCACTGATAATGTGGATCATTTGACTTTCATCAAGATGAAACAGCCGTGGATCTCTGATGATGTTGTGGCCCCAATTGCCGAGGTCACCGATTAGTTGCCGGTCTACTTCACATTTCGCTTCCAAAAGAAATCGTCCTTTTAAAAATTTTTTTTTTTTAAATGATCATTTCCTACTGCAATTTTTATTCTCAGTTCCCAAAGGGTCATTTTGCTGGTTTTGCGGTGAGGAGACTGTAAAAGACAACATTTGTACATGGTTTCATGAAAAAACAGTTTTCCATTAACTCGCTTAGTCATGAAAATTGTTCGCACTGTCAATGGTTTTGGGGTCATGATGCTGTGAGATACAGCTATAATCAAGGTCCTTTGGAACAGAAATGTGGCGTCTAAGTGGCATTTCTCCCTCACAATTTTTAACAGTCGCTGAGAAGTCATTTTTATAATTTTTTGGGTCATGTTGCTGTGAAATACAGCTATACTACAGGTCCTATTTTTAAAAAAAATGTAATTTGTAACAGACATTTGTTCTTTACAATTGTCAAGAGTGGCCAAAGGGTCATGTTTTGAATTTTTGAGGGCATGTTGCTGTGAAATACAGCTATACTACAGGTCCAATTATAAAAAATGTGGTTTCTAACAGACATTTGTTCTTCACAATTGTCAACAGTGACCAAAGGGTCAAAGGTCTTAGCTCACACTTCAGCTTCCACACTCTGCTTCAGCATGACTGTTTTTGTTGCTGCGTCATAAGGGCATTTTTGCCGTGTTAATAGATAACGGACACCAGCCCTGGCTCACACGGCACCCACTGCACTGGCTCTCACTGCACTGTGTGCACTGTAGCACACAGGTTCAGCTAGTAGGGCCTGAGTTACAGTGGGTGCAGTGAGAGCCATGGCTGGTGTTCGTCATCTATTAACACGCAGGTTCAGCTAGTAGGGCCTACTAGCTGAACCTGCGTGTAAATAGATGACGAATACCAGCCCTGGCTCTCACCACACCCACTGTAACTCCGGCCCTGCTAGCTGAACCTGCGTGATCCACGTTTACAGCCTCACCTGCCTTGATCAGTCATTTCCTTCAACCCACTTGACAGTAGAATGCAGGATTTTCAGACAGGCCTTGTTGACCTACTGGGGACATCTGTATCATTTGGTTCACATTCTAATGTCACGGTGGAACAATGTCACCAGTAGAATGGCAAGTACCTCTAGCCACAGTAGTATTGGAAAACGAGTTGTTTTTAATATAGTATATTTCTTATTGCGAAATTCTATGCACCTGTGCGGGTTTTTGGGTCATGCTCCGTTACAGGATAAGGATAGTCAATGTCCACTTCACTAAAATACTGCTGCAAAGACCACTATCTTCCAGCACTTTTTAATCTGTAGGTAATGCAGGTTTGATGGTCATGCTGCGGTCCAGAACAGGGATAGTCAATGTCCAGTTCAACTAAAATGGTGGTTGAAAGACTCCTTTTTCTGGCACTTTTTAATCTGTGGGTCAGACAGGTTTAAGGGTCATGCTGTGTTCCAGGATAGGAATAGTCAATGTCCAGTACAAGTAAAATGGTGGTTCAAAGACTCGTTTTTCCGGCGCTTTTTAATCTGTGGGTCATACCGGTTTGAGGGTCATGCTGTGGTACAGGAGAGGAATAGTCAATGTCCAGTTCAACTAAAATGGTGGTTCAAAGACTCCTTTTTCCAGCACTTTTTAATCTGTGGGTCAGACAGGTTTAAGGGTCATGCTGCATTCCAGGACAGGGATAGTCAATGTCCAGTTCAAGTAAAATGATGGTTCAAATCATACTGCCTTCTGCCACTTTTTAATTTGTGGGTGATGCAGGTTTAAGGCTCATGCTGTGGTACAAGACAGGGATAGTGAATAGCCTGTGACTTTTTTTCTGAGACTGTTGTTGCCTAATTGTCTTGCCTAAGATGTAGCACGTATCCAGTTTACTGTTGTGGATGTTAATTCCAGCTTCTCTACCCCTGTTTGGGTGTAAGAATGAAGCTTTTGTTCCTCTCCCATAGACATTAATGGTCATCGGTGATAATCTGTTATCGACTATCGACTATTCTCATGAATATTGTCGATATCGACTCGATATCGATAGTTGACAAAATCGCTTATCACTACTTAGGATACAATATTTCCAGCATAAAATGAAGACATACAATTCCTGGGACATTGTATGTTCAGTGTGGTTTCAAGATACAATGTTCCAGACACCAACCAATTATTATTAACATTGTACTTGTAAAAACTCAGTATTAGTGCAGTGCATGCAGTGATTGGCGGTCTAGTAGCACCTCTCTACAGTACAGTGCGGTACTACATGTCCTGTACAGCTCTTGCATGTATTAGAGAGGTGCATGCAGTGATTGGTGGTCTAGTAGCACCTCTCTACAGTATAGTACAGTACTACATGTCCTCTTACATGTATTAGTGAGGTGCAGTGATTGGCGGCCTAATAGCATTTCTCTAATAGCGCCTCTCTATCATACAGTGCAGTCCTGTACTGCTCTCTACATGTGCCAGGATGAGTGGCTCTTTTGGGCACCAGGTAAGAGGCATATTTTCTTCTTTTGTCTGGCACATTGTGTCCAAAGTCCATGACCCAAAGAAGCTGCTGTCCTCATCATAGAAAATGGTTTCCAGCTTCCAGCTGCTCTTTCTGATTTCATATGGAAGGAGGCACTTTATCTGGAGTAGTATCTGTAATTTTCTTTAATCTTCCTACCAACATACCATACTCCAAAAGACTCACTATGTTAATTGCCTAGCCAACCTTTGGTACATAACAACCCAGATATTAGTTGGACACATTATTTACCATTTATCTAAACTTTGTGTGAGAAATGTGGTGGAACTTTTAAAATGTTCTTGGATCTTACCGTTAAGAGCAGGCCTGGGCAAAGTACAGCCCCCGGGCCGCATCCGGCCCTCCAGCTCGTCGAATGCGGCCCGCGGCGTACGATGCCCAGGTCTGCTAATAGTAGCGCTGACGCCCGCCGCGGCCGGGTATTGCTGAGAGGCCGCTGCGGGCCGTCAGCGCTACTGTTACTTGTGAATTAGGCAGCGACGTGGTGAACTCCACTCACTGCGCCGCTGCCTCTCCTGGGCGCACACACAGTAATAACTCTGTGCGGGCCCAGGAACTGACGGTGGAGCGTCCCGGTGCTGGCGGCATGACGTCATCACGCCCACCAGCCCGGGAAGCTCCTCGGACAGAAGATGAGCGCCCTCGGCCGGGAAGCAGGTAAGCCAAGGTGAGTATTAGTGTTTGTTATTTTTAATTTTGGCCATAAACATCTATCTCCCGGGGGGAAACATGGCTTCTATTAACCCCCGGGAACACACGGCTACAAACCTGGCGGGGGACACACCCTATCTATATACTCCCTGGGAGACCCCTGGCTATCTTATCCCTGCCGGGGGACACCTGGCTATCTATATCCCTTCCCTGGGGACACCTGGCTATTTTAATACCTGCCGGGGACACCCCCTGGCTGTCATTACCTGCCGGGGGGACACCCCTGGCATCTAAAACCCTGCCTGGGGACAAAAAGGTATTATATATTTTCCCGGGGGGACACACCGGGTATCTATATTTGCTGGGGACACACCTAACTATATATCTCCCGGGGGCACCCCTAACTATCTATATATTCCCGGGGGACACACCTAACTATCTATATACCTGTTGGGGACACACCAAATATCTATATACTGCCGGGGGGAACACCTGGTTTTATTTTCCTCCCGGGAGACACACCTGGTTTTAAAAAACCCCCGGGGGACACCCCGGTTTTTTAAATACCTGCCTGGGGCACACCGGCTATCTATATACCTCCCTGGGGACAACCAACTAAATCTCCCTGGGAAAATCACGGGGCTATTAATACCTCCGGGGGGACACCCCTAGCAATTTTTATACCTGCTGTGGACACACCTACTTCATTACCTGCCTGTGGAACACCGTATCTATATACTGCTGGGGCACACCTAGCTATCTTTACTGCCGGGGGATACACCTAATAATACCTGCCTGGGGGGGAAGCCATAATATATACCTCCCTCTATGGAGATAACTAGCTATTACCTGCCTGTGTAAAGCTTTAACTTATACCTCCCTGTAGGGAGCCCTAACTAACTAGATACTGCCGAGGGGACTTTTTCTATCTATATACCTGCTGGGGGGGAATGTACCTATTAAACCCTGCCTGGGGGGAGCTGAACTATCTATTCCCGGTGGGGGGAGATGTACTATCTATATCCCTGCCTGGGGGGAGATGTCCTATTATTCCCTCCCGGGGAGGGGAGCTTGTCCTATTTTTTAACCTCCCTGAGGGGAGTTTTCCCTATCTAATACCTGCCTGGGGGAGGTACCTATCAAACCCTTCTGAGGGGAGCTGAACCTATTATATACCTGCTGGGGGGAGCAAAAACCTATCTATATATACTCCTGGGGGGAGCTGAAACTTCTTTATACCTCCTGGGGGAAACTGTCCCTATCTAAACTGCCTGAGGGGAGCGACCTATTATATACCGCCCGGGGAGCTGTATTTATACCTGCCGGGGTCCCTATATCTATATACCTGACTTGGGGGAAGTGTATATACCTGCCGGGTTTTGGGGGGCTTAAAACCCTCCAGCTGAGGGGGACATAATTACATACTACCTTACTGGGGAGTGTTTACTCCCTTACTGTGTACATCTATATAAATAGTAAAAGATTAAAACAGAAAATTTTTGGGGCTTTGAAAAATATGGGGGAGAGAAGTAGAGGGCGATAGAAAAAAAAAACGTTTTAAACACTTTTTTCTACGATTTAGAGGAGGATGACCTTCCTGTTGAACGAGGGATGGGTAAACTCCAACTTAAAGTTTTTGTCTAACCCAAAAAAGAAGTGCGCCCCGTCTTGGGAAGAAAAATTAGACAAACCCCCGGGCCCAGATGGCATACACCCACGTGTCCTAAGGGAGTTAAGGGATGTATAGATAGGGCCCCCTTTTTTAATTTCTTTGGGTTGGCGCCCTAGAAATGTGGTGAATTTCAAAAAGGGAAAAAATTTTTCCAGGAAAAATATGGCCGAAGCAACCTCTGTTGTAGGTAAAATTTGGAAGGGTTTTTCAGAGATTATCCTGGAGTATCTCATGAAAATAAAAAGTATAAAAGCCCCTTCAGCATGGGTTCATGAAGGATCGGTCCCGTCAGACAAAACTCATCAGTTCTATGAGGAAGTCAGGCTAATGGATCGGGGGTAGGCACGGGTGTTCTATATCTAGATTTTTCTAAAGCATTTGATACGGGCCAATAAAAAAAGGTTGGTAAATAAAATAGAATGTTGGACTGGGGGAAAATGTGTGCAAGTGGTAAGTAATGGCTCATGATAGAAAACAAGGGTAGTAATTAAGGACTACCAGAGGATCGCTTTATAGTGGGGTCCCAAGGGTCAGTATTGGGCCCTATCTCTTTAAAAAATTTTCATTAAGATTTACACAGGGGAATACACGTAGAAATGAATTTGCAGACGATACTAAACTCTGTAAAATAAACAAAAACAATAGGGATAATATGTTTTCAAAAGGGGTCTGGATAAGTTGGAGGCCCGGGCAGGGAAATGGAGATGAGGTTTAACTGATAAATGCAAGGTTTTGCACTGGGGAGGAATCCATTTCTGATTAATGTTAAATGGAAAAACATGGGTAAAGGTGACATGGAGAAAGGGCTTGGGAATCCGGTGGACAGTAAACTTAAATTGTACAGCCGTGGGCAGGGGAAACAGCAGCCAAAGCAAATGGATCATGGGTGATTAAAAGGGGCATAATGCACATGTGAGAACATTATTCAAGTCATGGGTTTAAACCCCCATGGTATTGTTGTACAGTTTTGGGCACCAGTGCACAGGAAAGCATTGTAGAGCTTGAACAGGTACAAAGGGGGCAACAAAAATAATAAAAGGGCTGGGTGGCTACAGTACACAGAAAGATTGGGAAAATTAGTGTTATTTAGTTTAGAGAAAAGAAGGCTTGGGGGGGGGGGGAATAATAAATAAAAATTTTTTAAATACATCAAAGGCAAATGAGACTCTCCAAAATTTATTTATACACGGCTGATCAAAACCCGGGGGCTCCCAGTCTTGAGGAAAGAAAAATTTCTACATAAACATAGAAAGGGATTTTTATGTAAGAGCGGAGATATGGATTTTTGCCCCAAGGGACTTGTCATGGTGAATTCAATAAATGAGTTCAAAAAAAGGGGTTTTAATCATTTCTGGGGGTAATAAAATAACAAGTTACTGCTAGGTTAGGGAGGGTTTTTTGATCCGGGGTTTTCTGATTGCGATTGGAGTCGGAAGGAATTTTTCCCTAAAATGAGGGAAATTGGGTTCTAAACCCCATTGGGGGGTTTTTGCCTTCCTCTGGTCAAAAACCTTAACAACAGGTAACTAGTTGGGGAACTTGTTTTTTTTAGCCTTACAAATATGAAACTTGAAAAACTATAGCAGGTATATATACATCCCCCCTAAGTTTGCACAAAAATAGTCCCCCAAAAAAATTTTTTTTTCCCCTTCATCCCATGTTTTTATTGTCCCGGCCCCCCAAAACTATCGCACTTTTCATCGGCCCTGGGAAAATTAATTGCCCACCCCTGGTTTAGAGGTTCAGCACAGGTAGCTCACTCTATTGGTGCATAATGGATGTATGTGGATGTCAGAATTAATGGTGAGAAATTGTGTGGTGTTTTGGCCCCTTAAGGGCTCCCCAGCTTGGGTTTGTGCCTTTATCACAGCATTAAACTTATAGCACGTAACACAGTACAGGTAGAAAATTCGTCACAAGCACAGATCTTATTCACACAGGACAATTGCTCTCTTGGTAATTCCTCACACTTGAACCCAGCAGCCTAATTTACATTCTGTTTGGCCCCTGGTCGTATTCACAGGAGCACGTATTCCTGCCTCTCACTCAGAATAAGGGGCCGGCAACATTTCACTCTGCACAGCCAGGAGTTGCACAGTAACACTGCAACTGCTTCTACAATCAGAAAACAGCAGAATTGTGCCCAGTGCCTAATGCTCCTGCGTGTAAACATAGAATGGAGACGGATCTGTGCTGCTCTGGATGAGTTCAAAGAAGACTGGATTCAACTGTAACAAATCTCCAGCTGTGAGAGGAGAAGAGATCAGTGCTCTGAGTTCATAGAAGACTGTCTAGACTGAATGCAGGCCTGTGGTATGTAAACAGCTCTTACAAAATAAGACTGCATACGGAGAGGAACGACACATTGACATGTGGAGACAGAGAGGGGGGTGGGGAGCACACTGACTCGGGAGCGAGCACGAACAGTGAAGGGGGGGATGATTTCATCCCCCTTCAGTTAAGAAACACCCAGCTGGGAGGGGAAGAGACGCCCCTGGATTTGACAAGCTGAGAAACTGAGATTACATTGAAACACACGAACTGATGAAGTGATACATCCCCTTTAACTCTCTCTCCCTTACTCACTCTCTCTATCTGACTCTGACTTAGCACATGGCAGACTTCCATAATAACTGTGTACCTGAAGGCCAACCCCTCACCTCACTTCAATGAGGTGCCCGCCCAGCCATGCTCTCGCCTTCTGTCTTCCACAAGCTTCTGAGTAATTTAACCCCTTTCCAACCTAGGTACACCATATACACATTACACATAATATACATATGCCACTGTTTGTAGAGGGTAGTTCCACCCCCTACACAATAATCTCTGTGTCCAGTAGCCAACAGTAGGTGTCAGTTGTGTAGTAACACAACTGGCATCCACTAGATATAGAACAGGTACAGTCCTAATCCCTTGCCAAATTGACTTAATACGCATCCAACGTATGTTTACAGGTTAAAAAGAACACAAACAAGTTAAAATAGTGGCAAACTCATGTACTTCGGTGCTCAACAAAAGAAGGATAATTTCCATATATAAACATATAGATATTAGTTTCTCCTGCTACACACCATACTCCATAAAGAGAAGTCTCCAAGTTCTTGCTTGACAGTATCTTCTCTATACCATATCACCTCAAGGGAGCATGAACTTAAAGATAATAAAAAATGATTAAGTCACTTATCTTCTCTGAATATATGTGCAATCGTCCACAAAATCCAGTCACACTGATGGTGATATAGTCAGAAGTCTAAGAAAATTCATCTGATTATCCCTCCATATAGTCAGAGAAATTTCTCAATCACAGCAGTCTTCAAATCTAATGCCTAGGATAAGTTTACTTTCCCTTGAGGTGCTATAAAGAGGACACTGCGTCAACCAGAAATGTGAAGAATTGTCTTTATAAGCTGTGAAGCATCAGAGACTCAAAGTAGATGTTAAAGGGGTTGTTGTTGTTGATTATAGCCCTCCCCATATTCTGTATTGTGTTAGTTCACATGAGAGACTTTAATATGAAAGCTGACGCAGATTCCAAGTCAGATTCCATATTAAAATCCATGTGCAAACCGAGTCCATTCACTTGGATGGGAAATCTCTGCTATAGTATACACAATGAGCTGCATCATGGATTTTCTACACTATGGATTTCAAGTCTGTGGTACAGAACCAAAAAAATGGGCATATCCATTCTCTGAAACCGATCCCCCTCGGCTTCCACTTCAAGCGCGTGAGATGCACATTAGGTGTGAAATGTGGCTAATCCACCTCCTAATCACAGGCGAAAACTGACTCTGCAAGGATATCATTGGTCTTGAATTTCTTAGATTTCACATCCCTTAGGCATATCAACATCAAAATCACACACACACACCACTAAGCTAGTGTTGAACCCCAGGTGCTGTCATTCTATTCCTGGCCTCTGTATTTCTTAGTAATTAGTTAAACAGTACAAGTAAATAAAAGGAAAAAAGAAACCTGAATCAAGTATGTGCACAGGGATTTGAACCCAGAACCGCTATGTTGAAAGACAGACGTGCCAACCACTTAGCTACATTGTAGCTTCTCAAAGCTCTTTACATAAACAGACCTTTGTTTGACTAGAAGGAGCATACCATGGGGAAAGGCACGATGATGTGCAGTCATATGATATACAGTTCAAATAAATCATACCTGCCCCCTTTTGAACACAATAGAAGCTGAAACAGGACAAAGCAGAAGTTAAATATCTCCATGGCAAAATCCCTATAAAGGGGTCATCTAGGGAAGGGAAATTAAGCCTAAATGGATACAGGCTGTAGAAAAATGTTTTAAATAGTGATACTTACCCATACCTCCCAAGTGTCCCTATTTTGGAGGGACAGTCCCTATTTTAAACCCTTGTCCCTCTGTCCCTCTTAGCTCTATAAGTGTCCCTCTTTTTCATTTGGGATGTGCATCAATAAAGAATCTTGCTTTAAAAATTATCTACTTGTGTCCTCGCTGTATATTACATAACAACTTACTTAATATTCATCATTGGATACAATGCAATCCTGAAAATGTCTCCCTTTTTGGCTATGTAAAAAGTTTGGGCATGGTTAGAGGCGTGGCCTGATGTGTCCCTCTTTGCAGTCTCTAAAAGTTGGGAGGTATGCTTACCTTTCAGTTACACAGCCAGTGGCGCTACGGAGCTCACTAGGGACCTGCTCTTCTCTACTTCTAGGATCTCACACTAAAATATTTGAGGTTTAGGCTCCATTATACATTAAGTCAGGATTAGAGCCCAAAAGTAAAGAGGAGCATATCTGTGGGGAGCCCTGGAGCGGCAGCGGAGAGGAACCATGAGGTAATCATCACTTTTTATTTTTACACAACCTGGCCCCTCTTACGATTATTTTTTCTCCACTGGACAACCCCTTTAAGACTAACACACAAAAGTTAAGCTGATGACTTATCATAGTCACCCCATTTATATTGCACAGATATTTCCCAGCAGTGGCCCTCCGATAAATAGCTGTAATTCATGCTATTGTAACTCAAACCTACACACTAGGGGTTTTTTTACAGCTAAATTTAAATAGACTGATAGCTTGCACTTGCTAGCTATGCTGGTTATATATGATATATGACAAAACAAAAATGGCATGCCGTTATATTACTATGAAGCCACCTGCTGGGAAGTAGAAACTCAATACATATATCTGGAAACACAGTGACTACGACTGATCATCATGTAGTGGGTAGACTTCTAGACTATTAATATCGAGACATTACAGAGCCATTTTCCTCCTACACACTCCAGGATATATGAGTGTCGGAGGAGCTATAAAGCCTTTTAATATTCCCGAAGACATATGACATTTGTTTGATTTTCAGTAATTTGCTTCTTTATGACCTATGTCATGTTATCGCCCTGACTCCCCAGTGAGTGCCAACATATGTCCAATCGGAGCTTGTTTGCCATATAAATATGTCTATGTCTTCACATCAGCATTATCAAGGAGCTTATTCACCAGCAACAAGATTTACTGCTTCTATCTTTTTGTCAAAAAAAATTCTCATCATATGCTTGCCCACAGCAAGTTTAAGTAAGCACAATAGATTAGAATAGTGATCTTCAGGGAGGTAAATTTATAACCCACCATATGTTGGAACAATAATACCTCCATACCATGCCTACATAACAATGCTGTATAGTAGTGTTGTGTTTCGGAATCAGGTCAAAGTCAAATTTGACCAAATCTGTGTAATTTAATTCAGGCTGCCCTGAATTGACTTTAATTTAAAATTGTCCAAAAAATCATCTCTAACCATAACTTTAAGTTGGGGTTAGGATTTTTAGCCCATTTTAGTATAAACTTACCTCGTCCGGTTGAGTACGGTGTTACTCTAACATCAGTTCCAGTTCCATGGTACATTAGGATGAAAGTGATGGAGCTAGTGGACCCAGGAGCTTCTTGGTAAGGTAAGTTAACCCTAAAAAGGCCTAAAAATCCTAACCATATCCCCAATGTAGTGGTAGAGCTATGGTTAGAGTTAAAGAGGTTGTCTCATCTCAAAGTTTCATAGGATGCATGAATGAAATAATGCTGCTTTGCTCTGTCACTTCCTGGTCAAGCTTTCTGTAACTAGCATATGAGCTCCATGTATTCAGACTTCTCTGTTTATTAGTCTAGATTAAATAAATTACCTTCTATCAGGACAGGAGAAGCTTCTGAGCTAATGTAAACAGTAGAGTCATTACTGTCTTTTGTCTGAAAGATCAAATAACAAACAAGCTCTCACTGTCAGGAGTTCTGTGCTGCCACTGCCATGACCTGTGTGATGACATCACTCCCTGCTATCAGATAGAACAAACATCAGGGGAGAAGGAGTCACTTGGGAAACCTGAAAGCCCTCAGAAGGTTATAAAATAATTTGTAACTCATTAACAAAAAAAGATAAATAAAGCAATATATTTGGAAAACGTTTTAATTTAGTGTTCCCTACATTTTGAAAGCTGTTCTTTGTAGTGAGACAACCCCTTTAAGGTTAGGATTTTCGCCAAATTAAAAAAAAAATTGGAACTTCCTGAATTTTTTTTACACCTTTGGTTGAACCAGTGTTGAACCGAACAGGGTAAGATTTGCACAATACTAATATATAGTACAACTGCTATACCCTGTAAAATAAAAGCAATGTTATAAATATCACTATAGAGGGCTCGTATATTCCCAACATAAAGTGACCAGCAAATAGTACCACATATAAAGTTATCTAACAATAATGCTGCACAAGCATCGAAATAAACACCGCTATCCAGTTTATATCAAGGTTTATGGTGGCTACAACCCACAAGGATCAGGTCGTTTGTGGTATCTACCTTCAGTAGGGGCACAATTTAGAAGTATCTAGATCTGGTCCTCTTTTTGGATTTAAAGACTTCTACTAAATCTAAGAAACATCTACTCTGAAGACTTCAAAATGTCAAAGAAAGCAAGTAAAGAAGGTATTCCTGAAGATTCTTTAGTTTCTTAGTGTACAGGTATATCACATAATGTTATTGCTGGACTTCACTGAGAAGGATTGTATATTAGTCTTAGTGACTCTTTCTTCTTTGGTATGAACAATCCCAAAGGGATTGGTAGAGATCACATCATACATGATGTGACCCCTCAGAAACACTTCTTTCCTTTTAACTCTGTCTAGTAGAACATTAGTAAGGGCCCTTCCTGTAGATGGTGTTATACAAGTGCTGTCAACATAGCTATTGATTCTAGTAATCTATAGTTTGTAGCTTGTAAAGATCCTGCTCCTACATTTTAGTTTATGCCTTGCTTCATTTGAATTCAAGTCACAGCAGAGGGAGCTCCTGGACTTTACATACGGTATAAGGGATGGAGGTGCTATGCAAATATCATGAGCATTTGCAACAAGATGCAATTGTTTCTCGTCACATTTAGCCCTATAAAATAAATGGTAAGGATATTGAGAAAAAGAAATCTTTTAAAAAATATAATATTAAAAAAAAATGTATACTTATTTCATTTTTGTTAATAATAATAATAATAATAATAATAATAATAATAATACTAACAATAATAATCTAATAACTTGAAACATGTGGGTACATAACCCAGATAATACCATTTTAGCACATAGAGTGTCCTACACTGCCCATTTAATAAGTGTTATGCTATACTCTCTATATCTGCCCTATGACAAATAGGTGGGTAAGTGCTACCCCCAAAGATATACAAATGTCTGGTTCTACGACTTAGAGAAAAATAACCACACAGTCTTAGAGTCTTAAAAAGGGATGAAAAAAACAACAATCCCTAACACAATAACCCTACAAAAAACCCTACAAAACTATATGCTACCTATCCAAAATTTGGGCAAACCGTCCCAGTAAGGGCGCCACTGGAACCTAACCAAAATAACCCTAATGTACCCTAAATATTCTACCAGAACATACCTGGTCAAAAAGGCATATAAAGGATATAATTCCTGAAACAAGGTATGAAGGGTATAATATAAATTATCAATGTTGTCAAACCAAACAAATAAATATAAAATATCAATGTTTAACGTGGCACAAAATTTCCATATCAGAACACATCAGGTATTCATCAAATATTACCAGTGCATATATAATCAAACATCAAAGAGATAAACCACAACTGACCCTAGAATAGATATATTGGTATACTTGAAAGTGTATACTTGAAATCATATATGCACTGGATTGTTAAAGATATCAACCATTCCGAAGCGTTTCTCCCCTATTTCGAGGTTCATGAGAGAACAACCAAATGTATGGGAACTCAATAACATAGTCAACAATAGAATAAAGGGTAACATATTAAACTTTCGTCCCTTCATATGAATGATACTATTGTAGGTATAGAATATAGTATGACTCCACAACAGCGGACCTGTTGCCTAGGATTTATGGCAGTACCACATACTGAGACAGAAATAGCAGGGTGGGGTTGATTAGTAGATGGCAGAATGACAAGACGTTCAGTTTCATTAAGGTTTAGTTTGAGATAGAGGGAGGACAGACAGTCACTGGGGTTTTGTACCAGGGCAGGGGTGATGACATGAGAAAAGGTGTATAATTGAGTTTCATCACTGTAGAGATGCTACTGAAAACCAAATCTGCTGATGGTTTGTCCATTGGGGGCTGAGTAGAGTGAAAAGAGGAGAGGACCTAAAACAGATCATTCAGGAATCCCAAAAGAAACAGGAAGAGGAGAAGAATTAGAACCTGCAAATGAGACACTGAAGGAGTGGTCAGAGAGGTAGGATGAGAACCAAGCGAGAGCGGTGTCCTGGAGGCCAATGGCGCTGAGCATACTGAGGACAAGTTGGTGATCTATGGTGTCAAATGCTGCAGAGAGATCCAGAAGAAGCAACAACGAGTAGTTGCCCTGAGAGTTCGCTGTGAGGATATTATTTGAAACTTTAGCTAGAGCAGTTTCTGTGCCATGTAAGGTGCAGAAACCTGATTGTAAAGGATTAAGAAGATTGTTAGCAGAGAGTTGACTGTTTAGGCGAGAGTAGACCAAGAGTTCCAGGAGTTTAGAGATGAAGGGCAGGTTAGGGACTGATTGGTAGTTAGCAGCCCAGGATAGGTCCAGAGAGGGCTTTTTTTAGTAAAGGAGTTACAACAACGTGTTGAATGAAGATGGAAAGATCCCAGTGGAGAAAGGTAGGATGAAGATTAGGTGAGACATGACAGCTGGAGAAATGGACTGGATGAGGTTGGAGGTAATTGGGTCACTCGAGCAGGTAGGGGGGCGAGCAGACAAGAGAAGCCTGGGTACTACTTCTTCTGTTGTCGGGTCAAAAGCTGAGAGCAGACTAAATGACGTGTGGGAGGTGACAGGTTGGGTATTACTAGGAGACTGAGAGATGATGTTTTGCTGGATACTATTAATTTTCTCTTTGAAGTGAGTGGCCTGGTGTTCAGCATAGAAGTCAGTGACTGGGGGTCTGAGCTTTAGGCCTGAGGAAGGAGTGATAAGTGTCAAACAGTCATTTTAGGGTATTGTGTAAAGTTGAGATGCGGGAGGTAAAGTATTCTTGTTTGGTACAGTGTGGTAAGTCCTGAGCATGAATTTGGTTTGGAGAAAGTCTGCAGATAGCTTTGACTTTCTCCACAGATGTTCACTGCAGAAAGAGAGCCTGGGGCATGTGCCAAGGCAGTCTGCGTCTGACTCTGGTGGTACGGTGTTTAAGTGGTACCAATTAGAGATGGGCGAATTGATTCTAACGAAGTGGAATTCATATAGAATTTCAGGAAAACTTCGGTTCTGAACGATGTCGAAGTTTGGGGTACTTCGGGTGAACGAAGTGTGCTTTTGATTGATAAAATGGCTGCGAGCACATGGCGTTACATGAGGCAAAGCACTCTGGGAGGAAAAAGGGCATAGCCTGCATGACATGTGCAGAGATTAAGCCAATCAGAGACCGGCGGGACACTGTGACGTCACCGCACTATATAAGTCCAGGCGCGACGCTGGGAGCTCACACTCCTCTCACTGTACTGATCAGGGAAGGTGCTGCCGCGGCTGATTGTGATAGCTGTTACTGAAGAACTAATTTTTATACAGCGATTTTGGGGTGTCTCAGCTTGTCTCAGAGACTGCTTCTCTTAATGTTCTATTTCAGATTTTTTGGGGTATTGGATCTGAAGTCCAGTGTGCGTCCACTGCAGCTGCATATCCATTTAAATCCTATCTGCTCACAGCACATTGAATATCCAAGGGGGATCTAAGCCTGTTCCTGTTGTATTCATTTAAAGAAACAGCGTTTTTACAATACAAATACCACTTCATTTTTGGCTGCTCAATTCTTTGCGCCAATTTACATCCTGGGGTTAATTAAGCGTTGTTTTTCTGCTTTGGTGACTCCAAGAAACCGTCTTTTTCACCGCCAAAAAATTTTTTTTTCCTGTAGCCTAATTCACAAGCGAAGGTTAATTACAATATTTTCTCTTGTTGTGTAGCGTAGAAAACATGCCATTGTAACACGCTACAAAGCTCGTAGTTTGTGGTTGCTCAATTGTTTGGCACAATTTACATCCAGTGGTTAATTAAGCGTTGTTTTTCTGCTGTGGTGACAAAAATAAACCGTCTTTTTCACCACCAAAAATTACAATTTTCCTGTACCATAATTCACAAGCGAAGGTTAATTACAATTTTTTCTCTTGTTGTGTAGCGTAGAAACACGCCATTGTAACACGCTACAAAGCTTTTAGTTTGTGGTTGCTCAATTAATTGGCGCAATTTACATCCAGGATTAATTAAGTATGTTTTTTTCTGCTGTGGTGACAAAAATAAACTGTCTTTTTCACAGCCAAAAATTACTATTTTCCTGTAGCATAATTCACAGACGAAGGTTAATTACAATTTTTTCTCTTGTTGTGTAGCGTAGAAAACACGCCATTGTAACACGCTACAAAGCTCGTAGTTTCTGGTTGCTCAATTGTTTGGCGTAATTTACATCCTGGGGTTAATTAAGCGTTGTTTTTCTGCTGTGGTGACAAAAATAAAGCGTCTTTTTCATCGCCAAAAATTACAATTTTCCTGTAGCATAATTCACAAGCGAAGGTTAATTACAATTCTATCTCTTGTTGTGTAGCGTAGATAACACGCCATTGTAACACGCTACAAAGCTCGTAGTTTGTGGTTGCTCAATTATTTGGCGCAATTTATATCCAGGGGTTAATTAAGCGTTGTTTTTCTGCTGTGGTGACAAAAATTAACCGTCTTTTTCACCGCCAAAAATTACAATTTTCTGTAGCATAATTCACAAGCGAAGGTTAATTACAATTTTTTCTCTTGCTGTGTGGCGTAGAAAACATGCCATTGTAACACGCTACAAAGCTCTTAGTTTGTGGTTGTTCAATTGTTTGGCGCAATTTAAATCCAGGGGTTAATTAAGCATTGTTTTTCTGCTGTGGTGACAAAAATAAACCGTCTTTTTCACCGCCTAAAATTACAATTTTCCTGTAGCATAATTCACAAGCGAAGGTTAATTACAATTTTTTCTCTTGTTCTGTAGCGTAGAAAACACACCATTGTAACACGCTACAAAGCTCGTAGTTTTTGGTTGCTCAATTCTTTTGCGCTCATTGACGAAGTTTTGGAACACAGCCGGAGCGTTGCAGAGACCAAATGGCATGACAAGATATTCGAAGTGGCCATCACGGGTGTTAAAGGCTGTTTTCCATTCGTCACCTTCCCGGATACGAATCAGGTTGCAAGCACCGCGAAGATCCAATTTAGAAAAAAATTTTGCGCCACGTAGGCGGTCAAATAGCTCTGAGATCAAAGGCAGGGGGTATCGATTTTTTATGGTTATTTTATTTAGGCCACGATAATCGATACAGGGCCGGAGGGTTCCATCTTTCTTTTTGACAAAGAAGAATCTGGCTCCCGCAGGCGAGGACGACTTGCGTATAAAGCCTTTACAGAGATTCTCTTGAATATACTCAGATGTCGCCTTTGTCTCCGGGACTGAAAGAGGGTAAAGAGGGTAAACTCTGCCTCGGGTAGTACCGGGTTGCAGGTCAATAGGGCAATCGAAGAGCCGGTGCGGGGGCAGAGTTTCGGCTTATCTTTCTGAAAAGACGTCGGCAAAGTCCTGGTAAGGAGCAGGCAGACCTGGCAGAGACTTCGTAGGGCTTGCAGAGGCATACGTAGATCAGGGCGGAGTGCCCGAAGGCATTGTGAGTGACATGCCAGGCCCCAACGAAGGATCTCGCCTGTGTTCCAGTCTAGGGTCGGAGCATGCTCTTGTAACCAGGGAAGGCCCAGAAGGATCTCAGAAGAGGAATGAGGCAGCACGAGAAGTTTCACAGTTTCCTGGTGTAGTGCGCCTATCTGCAAGGTGAGGGGCGCAGTGCAGAACCGAATGGCATCCTTGAGGCATTTGCCACAGAGAGAGGAGGCAAACATGGCTTTCTGCAGAGGGGCCACCGGAAGCCGGAACTGGGACACCAGCGCGTGGCTGATAAAGTTACCAGCGGACCCCGAGTCCAGGAGGGTGGTGGCCTGAAAGGTGCTGTCCGGCGAAATTCCACAAAGTACAGGAATGGTCAGACGGGGAGAGGCCACACTGACACCTAGGGATGCCTCTCCTGCGAGCCCTAGGTGCGAGAGTTTCCCGTGCGCATCGGACAGTCCCCAATGAAGTGGCCGGAACCGCCACAGTAGAAACATAACTGCCTCAGACGACGATGTGAGCGTTCCTCCTGGGTCAAGTGAGCCCTTTCAACCTGCATGGGTTCGTCCTCATGAACCGTGGTGGAGGAAGTGGAGGGCGTTGAAAGACAGGAGCTAAGCGAGGTAGCCGGCGTGGTCGAGTAGGCTCGTGTTGGATGCCGAGCTCTTGTTGTCTGTCCGCAAAGCGAATGTCATTCCGGGTGGCCAGCCGAATCAATTCGTCCAGAGAGGATGGCAGATCCTGACCCGCGAGCTCATCTTTAATACGCCCAGAAAGGCCTTGCCAGAAGGTCGCCACCAAAGCCTCATTGTTCCAGTCCAGTTCTGAGGCTAGAGTGCGGAACTGCACCGAGTACTGCCCTACCGTAGAGTCGCCCTGATGGAGACGAAGGAGAGCTGCAGCAGCGGAGGAGGTGTGACCAGGTTCCTCGAAGACAGTACAGAACCTCTGGAGGAAGGCTTGCAGATTAGCCGTCAGCGGATCTCCTCGGTCCCATAGCAGAAGGGCCCAGGCCAGAGCTTCGCCTGTTAAGAGGCTAATAATGAAAGCCACTTTAGCCCACTCAGTAGGGAATTGATGTCCCAACATCTCGATGTGGATGGAGCATTGACTGATGAAGCCTCTGCACTTCTTGGGGTCTCCATCATAGCGAGAGGGGAGCGGCAGATGCAGAGAAGGTCCCGGTGCAGGAGCAGGTAGCGCCATGGCTGCAGGAGTGACTGGTGCTGCTGAGGCGGCAGCAGCCGCGGGCGGAGGTAGACGAACCGCAAGGTTCTTCATCATGGCCGCGAGCTGGTCGATACGCTGGCTCTGCTGGGCGACGGCCGTCGTAATGTCCCGGAGTTCTGGCAGAGGTCCCCTGGCGGAATCCATGGCCAAATTGTACTGTAAGGGTTCGGTGGATTCGCTGGACCACCGCAAGCGATGATAGTTAAGCCACGCCAGGGAACAGAGTCTAAGTAGCCCCCGGTTTTCACCAGAGCCCGCCGCAAAGCGGGATGGACTTCCTGCGGCGTTAGGCTACCAGGTCGTTACCCCTGACATGACTTGCTTGTGGTGGCGGCCGGGGTACTACGTGGTACAAAATCGTAATCCAAAGGCGTAGTCGGGGACAGGCAGAAGGTCAGGCGCCGGGCAGCGGTTCATGGTCAGAGACGGGCAGACGGTCAGGGCAGGCGGCAAACAGGGAAGGTCAGGAAACGTAGCGGAATGGACTGGTACATGGATAATCAATATGGACTCCAAAACACACTCTAAGCTCACTAACGCACACCAACAATCTGGCAGCGAGTGCTGCGGGTGTATACCTTATATAGGACCAGCGCCCGGCAATAGGCCAATTACCGGGACACTGGCCCTTTAAATCTAGACCAGCCGTCGCACGCGTGCGCTAGGGGCCGGGCATGTGCACGGCGGCCGGGACGGACAGGAGCGGCGTGCGCCGGAGCACGGCCAGCTAAGATAGCCGGCGTGGGGACTGGAGGAACGGGGGTGGTCGCGGGAGACCGCGATGCCCGCGCCAGATCCCCTGCAGGCAGGGGAACGGCCGCGGGGGCAGCGGCGCCCGCGACCGCCGTGACAATAATGTGTAGTTTAAAAAGACTGCTGACCACCAGAATGGTAACCAATTTTGGTGCCCTTCTGCCCACTTTTGTCCCATTTCTGTCATATTTCATCATATCACTTAAAAAGTTGTCACTTAAATCTGGCATTTAAAAACGTGTCATCATTTAATGCACAAGAAACTCCACAAAAAGTTTGCTGAATACAAGCAGACTAAGGACATGGATTACTGGAACCATATCCTGTGTCTGAAGAGACCAAAATAAATGTATTTGATTCAGATGAGATCAAGTGTGTATGGCAGCAACCAGGTGAGGAGAACAAAGATAAGTGTGTCTTGTCTATAGTCAAGCATGGTTGTGGGAGTGTCATGGTTTGAGACTTCATGATTGCTGCCAGCTGTGAGGAGCTACAGTTCATTGAGGAAACCATGAATGCCAACGTGTACTGTGACATACTGAAGCAGAGCATGATTCCCTCCCTTCTGACCCACAGGGCTGTATTCCAACATGGTAACGACCCCAAACACACCTCTAAGACTATCACTGCCTTACTAAAGAAAATGAGGGTAAAGGTGCTGGATTGGCCAAGCATGTCTCCAGACTTAAACCCTATTGAGCATCTGTGGGGCATCCTCAAATGGAAGGTGGAGGAGTGCAAGGTCCATCAGCTTCATGATATCGTCATGGAGGCGTGAAAGAGGATTCCAGTAGCTGCAACCTGTGGCGCTCTAGTGACCTCCATGACCAAGAGAGTTAAGGCAGTGCTGGAAAATAATGGTGGTCACACAAAACATTGACACTTTGGGCACTTTTTGTCCAAGTTTACTCACTTTTGTTGCCAGTGGTTTAGACATTGATGGATGTGCGTGGAGATATTTTGAGGGAACACCAAATTTACATGGTTATTCAAGCTGTACACTGACTACTTTACATTGTATCAAAGTGTCATTTATTCAGTGTTGTTCCATGAAAAAATAGATAGATAGATAGATAGATAGATAGATAGATAGATAGATAGATAGAATCTAGATATGTAGTAGGTAGATAGAATATAGCTACAGTATATGAATAGTAGATATATATGAGGTACATAGATAAATTATAGATAGATGGACAGATAGAAAATTGATAGATAGATGAATAGATAGATTTAAAAATAGAAACAGAAAAATATAAGTCATTGTAAAAACCACAGAAGAAAATTATGCACAAAACCTGTATTCACAATAGAAATCAAAGGCATTTAAGAGCTCTGCATTATCATTTGTTTGAATAGCATCATGTTCATTTTTTCCTCTTATTCTTAGATACAAAGATGCAATTTTCACTTTCAGTGAGAGGGATAAAATAATGGACTTCCAGGAAACAGGTAAAAGCAAGCAGATGTTCATGTAAAATAATACCCTGTCTATTCACCTGCTGCGTATCTGATCGTGCGCCTGTATATTTTGCAGAGATTATAGCTGAGTAATCTTGGCCTCTCAGTTTGTTCTCTCTCTCTATCCCGGAGCAGGGAGCGTTGCTTATATTAATGAGTTTAACATTGCACACACATGAACATTTTTGTGTATGAGAAATGGAAGTAAGAGAAGGTAAACAAAATAATCCAAATTCTAATATTCTCAGCTGAGTATTGTGGAAGTAGCAGGGTTTAATTGAATGCGATACGACGGCTTCCCCTGTTAACTGATCTCGTCTCACAACAAAAGCATCGGAAAAGTAGAGAAAGCTTTTGTGCTGTAATATCTTGGTGCTTTATCTGTCAAGTTTAGCTTTACTACAATAGGCTGAACTGGATGGACGTCAGTCTTTCTTCGTTCTTACAAACTATGTAACTATATATATATATATATATATATATATATATATATATACATATATATGTCACAAGTATCTCCGAACTGAAAGTGAATGTGTCACAAGAGACAGGACCGAAAAGCTGAATAGCACCGTGTTTGGTACATTTTCTTTCTATCCCATACTGTATGCAAATAACCCATCCATAATGTTAAGTGTCCAAAGTAATGGTACTGCATCATTACTGCTGCCCATGGGTGCACATTTTCTAGTCCAAGGGCCACATTGTCACATTATATGGCTCCCAGGGGCCACAGTTAACCTTAGAAGGGACCTTTATGGCTCTTCACCAGACATTTTGTGATAAATCTTGTGGATCAACCATGATTGTGATAGAAATCAATTCTCATCTGAGGAAGAAATCCAGAGATAATACAGACACAGTTTTATTGGATTGCTCATTAATGTTGCTTAAAATATCATACAAAGCTCTATAGAGCCAGTACGCACAATAGAATTTTCAGCCATACAGTTCCTACCATAACAGTGCTAGCCATACAGTGCCCATCATAACAGCCATACAATTCCAATTATAGCTGTGTCAGCCATACAGTGCCCAGACTAAGTGTCAGCCATACAGTGCCCATCATAACAGTGTCAGCCATACAGTGTCCATGTTAACAGTACCAGCCATATAGTGCCCACCATAACAGTATCATCCATATAGTGCCCATCTTAACAGTGCCATCAATATAGTGCCCACCGTAACAGTGCCAGCAATACAGTGCCCACCAAAGCAGTGCCAGACAGAGTGTCCACCATAAGAGCCAGCTATATAGTGCCCACCATGCCAGTGACCATCATAACTGTGCCCATGATAACGCTGCCAGCTATCCAGTGCCCACCATCAAAGTAACAGCCATATAGTGCCCACCATAATAGTGCCAGCCATATAGTACGCGCCATAACAGTACCAGCTATAGAGTGCCAGCCATATAGTGCTCACCATAGCAGTGCAAACCAGACAGTGCCAGTCATACAGTGTTCATCATAATGGTGCCAACTTTACAGTGGCCACCATATCAGTGCCAGATTTACAGTGCAAGCCACACAGTGGCCACCATAACAGTTCCAGCCATACAGTGCCCGCAATAACAGCACCAGCTATATAATGTCCAACCATAAGATTGCCATGAGCTGAATGCAGCTGTGAAAAGTTAAATATATTTCTTCTTGAAATATGGGTGTAGTGTACCAGAGTAGAGGGTACACTGCTAAACTTTATTTGAACCCTATTGCGTTGCATTGTATTGTATTGATGCTTTTGACAGTGAAAAATGCAATGCCATGCTGACAGTCTGGTTACATCAAGGGTTAAGGGGTTGCACAGTTACCTAAAGAACAAGAGTGGGGGATGGAGGTTATAATAGTTGAGTTAGTTGTTGTTCTGTTCCAGGTCTACCAACTGAATGGGGACAGTAATGATATTAGGCCATATCCCTTTAGGGTACGTCCACACAGTATGGGTTTTTCGTTGGATTTTCAGATGGTTTTTGGATTTAGAAACTGTCTGAGAACTGACAAGTAACCATCCCCATGGACTTTAATGCAAAATCTGCCCAGAAGTCTACACTGAATGATTTTTCTACTAGATGGATTTTCAAACTGATAGCATTAAAAAAAACTCGGAACATGCACCTTCTTTCCCCAGTTTTCAGGTGGAAAGTGTGCTGTAATAAGAATTTGACCAGTATTTTGTCACTGCCACTTGGACATACCCTTAGGTTAAAGTGTAAAAGGCCCAACATTCTCCACCAAACTGTTTCGGTTTTCAGAGGATCCCTTGTAGACTGACAATTAAATCAAACGATTGCTGAGTGTTTTTATTTTTTTCCAATCCATTCCTAAGATTAGCCTTCCTTTAAAGGGAACCTGTCACATAGGTTGTGCCCCCCTTGCTGAGGGCAGCACAAGCTATGGTTCAACTTACTGTTCCCCAGCACTGTGCCCCTATATGCTGTAAGATCCCAGCAGTTTTTAGGGCATTTTACCCCTCAAATCTTATTAATGAGCAGGTGTTAGCTCACCGCCAAAGACTAGCTCCGCCCCTGACAGTTATTCACTATTTCTACCTATTCAAAGTAATAGGTTTGTCAGTTGAGGTGGCGGGCTAGCCTCCGATTGGCCGGTTTTGAAAAAAACTGACACTTGAAGGACTCTTCGAATGACTCTCTGGCTGAAAACTGCAGATTTGAGCATTAAAATACAAAAAAAACGACAGCATCTTACAGAACAAGCGACACAGCCCTGGAAACAGTATGCCTAACACTACCTTGTTCTGCCCTCAGCCAGGGGGGCAAAAACTATGTGACAGGTTCTCTTTAAGTAGGACACTTCCACACGGCAGTGGGAAAATACCGGTTGGATTCTAATTAAAGAATCCAACCACAAGGGATTCAGCTATAGGGGGTGTAGAGGGAGCAGTCGCTACCAGGCCCTGCAGCTTGAGGGGCCCAAAATCCCTCCTGCCACATAAGGAGATACCAGCATTGTAAGTGGCACATTGTAACTGGGGGACCAATTTCACTTTTTGCACTAGGTTCTAGGAGCTTCAAGTTATGCCTCTGTCGACCACTACCTTATTGTCTTTTGAACGGTCTAGGACGGTTCTGTCTTTGGTTTGTGGATTCGACCCTTATCATTGAACATTACACTTTCTAACCAACGGCCAGGCAGTAGAATGTGCATTTTCTGGGGTTTTCGAAATGCCAGCGATTTGAAAATCCGTCCAACAGAAGAACAATGCAGTGTGGATGTAGCCATATAGTGTATATATATATAACAAAGTTGTAACAATTTTAAACACATTAGTCATCACTTCCCTACAAAGTGAAATAAAGGGGCAACTGCAGATCTGCAAGATCAAATACATGAATAAACGCAGTAGAACTCTATGGATGCTAATACATATGCAAACATGGAATATTTGAATTATTCTACATTGCATTACTGCTGTTTTTGAAACAAGATTTCTAATAAAAAAAATTCCTTGGTAATATCTATGTACCCCATCCACTTAGTATGTATGCACATGCATGGAAGCTGTCAATCAATGGGCAAGGGGAGGTTTCCAGGATCCTCATTGTCTCTCCTAAGAGCACTGTCAGGAAATATCCTGATTTTTATTCAGAAATAATTCACTGAATCAAATACATTTATAGATCACTGAGGTCAGTTTCTACACTGCTCCAACTATATCATATGCTGCTCAAAGAGAGAAGCATTTTTTTTTCCAAATAATAAAATTATGACTACTTGCAGTTACCGCTAAGGAGAGCTAAAAGCATATGGAGTTACACATCTGGTATTAATCTCAGCTGAAACTGTATTTTATCGTCAAGTCCTTCAGATTACAAATGACAGGAATTTGCCAGCCATTTTAATCTCTTTTGTTTTAGATGTCTTGTGGAGCGATTGCTAGACAACCACCTCAAACAAACCTTCAGGGCAGCTCAGCTTACCATGTAACACACCTTTGAACTTGTTATAAAAAGATAGGATAATTTCTAGCTTCTATGTAAAACTTGCTGGGCTAAGTAACCTGCTGTGGATTATAGTGCTTGTTTTAAGAGATTGTTCTGTCTTGAGAGTTTGTCTAGTGGTCTAAGCTTTTGCAGTCAGATCTAGAGTTCTAGCTGTTTCTTGTCAAGCCCAGCCTTCCTCTGCATGAGTTTGTTGTAGTCCTTGAGAATCTCAGTTTTGTGGTTGTATAGTTTTCTGCTGTGCTCTTGCTAAGGAATCTCTGGAAGGTCCTATAGCTTCTTGCTGTTTCAAATTACGTTAGAGCTTAAAGATATCTCTAGGGGCAGAGGAGTCTTGGTGCAAGAGTCAGATGTCATGAACAGACTTAGGGGAAGAGTTAATGATAGTAAGTAATGATGAGCGATTGCGTCAACTATCGTCATCGGATCGATAGTCGATATCGTCAATTATCATGCCGATATCCGATAATAGATAATCGCCGATGACTATTAAAGTCTATGGGAAAGGACCAACATCTTCATTCTTACACCCAAACAGGGCTGGAGAAGCGGGAATTAACATCCACAACAGTAAAATGGATACGTGCTACATCCTAGGCAAGACAATTAGGCAACAAGAGTCACAGAAAAAACTTACAGACTATTCACTACCCCTGTCCTGTACCACAGCAAGACCCTTAAACCTTCATGACCCACAAATTAAAAAGTGACAGAATGCAGTATTACTTGAACCACCATTTTAGTTGAACTGCACATTGACTATCCCTGTCCTGGACCGCAGCATGACCCTTAAATCTACATGACCCAGAGATTAAAAAGTGCCGGAAAAAGGAGTCTGTCAACCACCATTTTAGTTGAACTGGACATTGACTATACCTGTCCTGTTCCACAGTATGACCATTAAACCTGTCTGACCCACAGATTAAAAAGTGCCGGAAAAAGGAGTCTTAGAACCTCCATTTTAGTTGAACTGGAAATTGACTATACCTGTTCTGGCCACAGAGCCCCAAAACCTTCTGACCCACAGATAAAAAGTGCCTAAAAAAATCTTTGAACCACCATTTAGGTAATGGAATTGACTATACGCCCGGGTCCACAACATGAGCCCCAAACCCGCATAACCCCATAATTAAAAAGTGACAGAAAAAGGAGACTATAAAACCATCATTTTAGTTGAAATGAACATTACTAAACTGTCCGGGGCATAGCATGAGCCCCAAACCTGCATACCCACAGTTAAAAAAGTGCGGGAAAAGGATTTTTTTTAAACCCACCTTTTTTTATGAACTGGCATTGACTACCCCGCCCTGGACCGCACATACCCCAAAACCTGCATGACCCACATGACAATGATGATGCGGGCGGGAAAAACTGCGGAGAGGTTGCATTAACACTGAAACAGATTGGCGACGTGTTCGTTTCGGAGATTCACAGGCCTGACCCAGTAGTCAGGCCCGACGTCCCCGCATGATGATCCCTGGCTTGTGTGTTGTCGTCAGCTCTACGGAGCCCTTCCTCTACCCCCTACCCCATTCCTACACCCCTCTTTTCTCGCTTACCCCCTGCATTTTGGTCCCTGTTAAGAAAGATAAAAAATTTAAAAGGAATGGGAAAAGTTTTTGACGTCCCCTTTTTCGAAAGACGGCAAATCACGCATTCTTAAATCCCTCTAATTTCCTACAGCCAATAGGATTAGAAACTGAATGTTTCTAGCGAATATGTGAAATGCGGGTTTGGTGGAAGAAAGTAAGCAAAATAACAGTGTTTTCCTTCAGGCCCGGATTTTTCAACTGCCCAGTAGGACTAGGAATTGATCATTTTCAACAAACTATCATACAAGTGCGCTATCTGCTCCAAACTGAGATTCACTTAGCGCAATAAAACTATTCAGAAGTTACACGGATGAGAAATTGCGTTTTTTGCAGCAATGACAAACGAGAACAGTTACTAGAAATTTTTCTATCAAAATTGTCGTACAACGTGGCTATTTGAAAAAAACTAGGGCACACCACGTGCAATACAGCTATTTAAAAATTATACGGATAACAAACGATGGTTTTTGCACTAATGAAGTACACCAACAGTAACTACAAAATTTATGTATCCAAGTACAATGTGGCTATTTGAAAAAAACTAGGGCGAACCAAAAGTGCAATACAGCTATATAAAAGTTATACGGATAAGAAAAGGTGGGTTTTGCACCAATGAAATACAACAGCAGTTACTACAAAATTTCTGTATTCAAATTTAAGTACAAAGTGTCTCTATGAAACAAACTGGGCCACACCAAAGTGAAATATAGCTATGTAAAAGTTAAATGGATAACAAAAGGTGGGTTTTGCACCAATGAAATATAACAGCAGTTACCACAAAATTTCTGTATTCAAGTTTAAGTTCAAGGTGGCTCTTTGAACAAAACTGGGCCACACCAAAGTGAAATACAGCTATTTAAAAGGTATACGGATATTAAAAGGTAGGTTTTGCACCTATGAAAAACACCTGCAGTTACTAGAAAATTTCTGTAGCCTAATATAAGTACAAGGTCGGTCTTTGAACAAAAATGGGCTGTGCCAAAGTGAAAAACACCTATTTAAAAGTTATACGGATAATAAAAGGTGGGTTTTGCACCTATGAAATACACCTGCAGTTATTAGCATATTTCTGTATCCTAATATAAGTACAAGGTGTGTCTTTGAACAAAACTGGCCTGCGTCAAAGTGAAAAACACCTATTTAAAAGCTATAAGGATAATAAAAGGTTTGTTTTGCACCAATGAAATACACCTGCAATTACTAGCAAATTTCTGTATCCTAATATAAGTACAAGGTGGGTCTTTGAACAAAACTGGGCTGCACAAAATAAAAGGTACAATTTCACCTCAGGTGCGAGGTGTGCTGGCCAAAAAACTGGTAAAAAAAGGCATTTCAATGCAGGTTCAAAGCAGAGTCTGGGCTGCATAGTATACACTCTCTCCTTTCAAAAGCCTGCCTGCCTGCCTGCCTGCCTGTCTGACTGTGTGAGGCCGCCACCCCCCCCCCCCGCCCCCGCCATGGCTCTACAGTGCTAAGTGCTTCTTTTACCGTCTCTGTCTAACTACCTTAGATCTGATATTCTCTAATCTACCTATGTTCTAATGTTCACAGCTAAAAGCATAGTTGTCTGTATGAATAAAGAGAACTGTGTCTCTGAGATGAGCTGTTTTGAGAGAGATCTAGCACACGCCCTGCTCTAATGAGAGACACTGACACACTGTTGATGAACAGGAAACGCTGTTCTATGAAAAACGAGGTCATGTGATTTTTCCAACCAATGACAACCATACACATCACAGTCATGATGTCGCACACCCAGCTCACCCTGCTCTATGCTCTAAACTGATTTGCTGGCTGCCAAAATGACAGGAAGCGCCGAAAATGGCGCGATAGTAATAGATTATGGGCAGACTCTCACCTAAAATATTGCGTGATCGGAAATTTCCGATCAACCTAATAACCGTGCCGATTTCAACTTTGTCGATTATAATCGCTCATCCCTAATAGTAAGCTCTTATGGTCAGTTATCATGTATTATTATTCTGCTTCTATATGCTTCACCTATTGAAGAGTCCATTTTGTTTCTTACTTGACCCACCCTCCCCAACCACGAACATTTACCAGGACCTCTAAAGTAATGTAGTTTCTAGATAATACAAGGATCAGTTTCCTCACCATAGATATCACCATCATTCTGCTACCAAACAAATCCCACTATACCCAGACCAACATTACCAATAATGCTACTACATATGGACCGGATTTTACCCCCAGAACATGGCCACAAATTACCACCACATAGTGAGTGAATAATACCCCTATACTACTACTGAATAAAGATCAGTATACAAAGACCAATATTACTGCCTTATAGTAACCATATAGTGGTAGATACATGTACACAAGCTCTGCAGAATATATATAAGTACCATACAATGGCCATATAGTGGTAGATACAGTGTACATAAACTCTGTAGAGATATAGGTGATTACAGTGCAGTTACACCTTGTAACTCACAGGTGATGTTTCCCTGACAAGTTGTTGAATTCCCCTTTTGTTCTGCATGCAATCCAGACCGCCATGATGACTTCTCCTGCCCACCAAGCGTCCCTGCAGATTTGGACACAAATATCTTAGAATACTCACTTTTCCAGCATCTCACTTTCGGCCCCCCACCTCTGTACATACTTCCAAGAGGTGGTAGAGAGGGTACAGGCCGTAGCTTAGAGGCCCAGTCTCCTAGAGGGGAAAAACAGAGGATTCACCCCCTGAAGATTGTGTTACAGCTATGGCATGTAACCATCAAATTCATGTTACCAGGTAGATCCCCACTAGGTTGATAGTCCCTAGTTAGTTAGGTAGGTTGGTATGCTCCAGGTAGGTAGGTAGGTAGTAGTTCGGCCCCAGGTATGTAGATTGGTCATGGGTAGGTAAGCACAATTTAGAAAGGTCTCAATTAGTTAGGAAGGCTACAGGTAGGTAAGTAGATTGGCCTTACGTAGGCAGAAGTTGGGCCCAATTAGGTAGGCAGTCCCCAGGTAGGTAGGCTGTAGGGAGGCCTCAGGTAGCTAAGTAGGCAGTAGGTGGGCCACAGTTAGCTAGGTAGATTGGCTATAGGTGTGGCTCACATACATAGATAGGTATGTCTAGATTAACCCAAATATGCATCTAAAAGCGTATGTTCACACGGCCCCAACACGCCGTGTGAACATACCCATAGACCCAGTCAGTGGCAGAACTTCCTGGGCCTAACATAATTTTTATTGCCGGCCGGGTCCTATCATCAGCTACATATCATCACTAGGGGGCAGCTTGGTCCCCTCACAGCTCCACGGGGCTGCTAAAATCTATCTTAGAAGAGATGCCCCATTAGCCCTCTCCTCCTCCATTCCGTGCTCACCTCCAGCTGTTGTATATGGCTCCCTCAGTAGTCCCCCTCCTCTCCACTCCTCTGTGCGGACTGTATGTGGCTCCCTCGATGTCTGTGCACAGTCGGGAGAGTAGAGGAGGGGTGTCTGCACTGCCGGCTGAGATCAGCTCATGACAGGAAGCTGCTGCCATGTGTCCCCCTCTTCCCCACCCTTTGTCTTCCCGAGACCTCAGGACTGAGAGAGCCGGCTGCATTACATACAGATAAGAATATGTGTATCTGGATGTGACTGTATATATGTGTTTCTTGGTGTCTGTGATGTGTGTATGTGTATGTATGTAATATTCACAAAAGTGACCAGTATTTAGTGCAGGGTAAAGAGGATGATGCTCCCACAACAAAAACATAAAGTAAAATCTGTTGTGTAAAGAAAGAATTGCAGTCCACTAACATCAACGTGTGAGTACCGTATGTGCGATGTGTCTAGCATGTGACCCATGTGTGCGGAATGTGTCCAGCGTGTGACCAGTGTGTGTGAAATATGTACAGCGCCGTCAGACTCTGTGCTCGGCATGGGCGGCACGATAATGTGATATCATAGTGCCGCCCACGTCAGCACTGAGGGCTGGCGCCTGGCAAGTTTGAGGCCTTAGGTTTACCAGGAGGGCTGGCGGAGCTCATCTCTGCTAATACTGGACAGTCTGACTTTTGCTTCTGAATGTTCAGAACACCGGATTCGGGCGTTCGGAAGCAGTGGGTGGTGGTGGGCTGGGGTAGCAGACATGTCAGCAGCTTCCATGGGGCCCAGGCCCCCTAAGGTTGCAGGCCCTGTGGCAGCTGTTATGTCTGCTACCCCGGTATTTTCACCTCTAGTTGTTTGGCTCCATCACACAATGATGACTGCTTCATTGTAAACATGCCCTGCAGAATCGAATGATGAATGTCACACAACTCCAGGCAGGTTTAAGGGAGGTGAAAGGCACCAAGTGTCACATCAGATCATTTGTAACTGTTTACATCAGTGTGGTCTGTGTGCTAGATGACCTGACCACACCACCAGGCACAGGCATCATCGTCTTGCATGGATGAAGGAGCATCTACACTGGAAGATGGACCAGTAGTTCGCAGTGCTGTTCAGTGATAAAACTTTATTTACTCTGACTAGAAATGATAGCCACCAATGATGCTGGAGATGCCAAAGAAAGCTTTATGCATCAGCCATGTCACTTACCAGTCAAGTACCCTTGTCAGTCGTCTATCACACTGACTGCACTGACGTAAGTGATGTAAATGGTTACAAATGGTCTGAGGTGACACTTGGTTGCCTCTCACCTTCCTTAAAATTGTCTAGAGTTGTGCTGCATTCATCATCCGGTTCCACAGGTGATTGTTTACGATGAAGAGGTCATCAGTTTGTGATGGAGCCAAAGGACGTCCACTTCTTTTTTGAGGGCACAACAAATTTACCGTGTTATACAAGCTGTACACTGCCTACCTTACATTGTATCAAAGTGTCAAATCTTTATTGTTGGCACATGAAAACATATAAGACAATATTTACAAAAATAGTAGGAGTGTACTCACTTTTATGAGAGACAGTACATCTCACTGTACGTGTACAAAAGTGATATAAATATACTGTATATAAAGGTGTTTGTGATTTGTCTCAATTCATTGATACTGTTTTGTAATGTTGTATTGTATTATGCTGAAGGCACTTCAAAAATGTACCACATAGTTTCGGATGTCAACCTATGCAGGAGTGAGTATCCAACTGAGTTCCAATTCTGCAGTTGAAGCAAGTGTAGGTTAACCTGGGCCAAGCTCACCAATGGTCAAGATTCAGACTTCTCCATGTCAAGAGGACTCAGAACAAATGCTTGTAGATCATACAAGCTAAGGAAGGAATTGATCTTTCAACAATAACAGTTAAATTGAAATTGTCACCTGAGAAATTAGAGGGACTTATCTCAGGGACACAGACACCTTTGAAGTGTGTGTAATTTGAGGGTACTCAGCTACATTCGGCTGGCAATTACCTAGTTTGGCCTAGAGAAAAGAGACAATTGACTGCTGGAGATAGCAGTGTGCAGACAGAGCTGTATATGGACAGTGCTAGTACCCTATAGAGGGTGGTACTGAGAGTAGGGGAGTAGAAGTGAGGGGTTACTCTTGCAAAGGCATGTAGGTGTGTGCTGGCACTGATTTTGTAATGAAGAAATTAGTACTTCAGTGTATGGAAGAGAAACAATTTATATGTATTTCCAAGTTACCGAGCTCTGAGTAAAAGCCTGTTAAAGGTGTTTTGCCTCGAAGTAAAATTGACGTGGGAAGTTTGAAAATTAAATAATAAACATTTTCCCCATTCATCATTATTAAAAATTCTGCACCGTTTTTGTTTTAGCTGCTCCTTTAGTGATCCATTGTTTACAGCTCATCTCCAGGGGATACGACCAGGGCTGAGAGCTCCTCACTCCTGGTCAGACATGCTCAGACATCATCTCTCCTCTCAGGCAGCTACTGAGTGTTAAAACCCCAGGTGCTGTCATTCTACTCCCGTCCTCTGTACTCCTTAGTAATTAGTCAAACAGTGAAAATAAAAAAAAGAAACCTCAATGAGGACTGTGCATTGATAAAGAGGAAAAAAAAATCCACATGTTAAGTTACTTCAGGGATTTGCTGTAAAGCAAAAATGTTACCTCAGACTTACAGTGTAGCTACTTTCAGTTCTATACCTAAACAGACCTTTCTTTGACTACAGAGAGGAAAGGCCCGGTCATGTCATCCTGCTGGGTCACATGATATGCAATTCAAACAAATCACATACGCCCCCTTATGAGCACACAGAGCTGAAGAGCTGGATGCAGGAAATATGAAATGAGATCGTGGCAAAACCCCTTTAAGGCTTTTATTTTGTCTCATGTTTCTTTTGCCTCTCACATATTACAAAGACCCCTATGAATTAGACTCCAATTGCCCAATACAAGAGAAAGATACCTTTCCTGACTCAACATATTGCAAACAAAATAAATCCCTGGATCAACGTCCTATTTCCAGAATCTATAAACCATAACCTATAATATTATACAGTATTTAGCAAGAACGAGGGCCATGAGTTCCATTAAAGGGATGGTGGTTTTATGGGAAATTCTCTTCTCTGGCCGCTCACTGTGATCGCATGTGAATGAGGAGGTGATGCTAGCACCATCCTCCTCATTCATTTCTATGGAAGTTCCGAGTATAGCCGAGCACACACAGATCGCATCAAGCTGCGAGTGGCCAGAGAAGAGGATTTTCCAAAATGGGACTACCCCTTTAAGTTAAATGAATGACCTTCCCCTTCGAGTCAGTCATGTGATCCATGTTTAATTAAGCAAATGCTTTGAGTGTCATCTCATATAATCTTTGGAAATGGTCTCCACCAGGCAGGCAGAAGACCTCTAGGCCTGTGCTGAACTTGTACAGTAAATCCATCATTGCTACCTCTTGTGGCAGTGAGCTCCGTAGTGTCACCACTCTTATAATAAAGAATCCCTATCAGTGGTAATGGTGAAACCTTCTCTCCCCCTTGTCATGGTTACAGACTAACTGGAGAGATCTCTGTAATGTCCATTCATATATTCGTACATTGTATTTAAATTGTTCTAAGTCATCTGCAGTCCACCTATTCCCAAAAATTACCTTGGTTATTACCGTCTCCTAATAATGGTGGCCAGTGTCTGAATAGGGTGTCTGGGGCCCACCATTGAAGTTGATTATTGAGACCCACCAGTGGAGTTGCTTCTTGGGGCCCACCAGCTGAGTTGGTTCTTGGGCTCACCACTGGAGATGATTCTTGGAGCCCACCAGTGGAGCTGATACTTGGGGCCACCTGTGGAATTGATACTTGGGGCCACCAGTGGAGTTGATACTTGGGGCCACCAGTGGAGTTGATTATTGGGGCCCATGAGTAGCGTTGATTATTGGGGCCAATCAGTGGAGTTGATTATTGGGGCCCACCCTGCAGATACTGCACATAACGATTGTGCTCTGCCCTTTTCTTTCTGCCGCCCTCTCAGTGCCTCACCAGCATGTTGGCCAACCCACACCGACTGTGTTCAAGGAAGTAAGGGAAGCAATTCAGTGCACAATGCTCTGTACCTAGGGCCCCATAGCAGTCGCACATAAATATGGGTTTAGAGGACTCTTTTGTATACAACACCATGACTTACTTTTTTTTGTCCGATTATAGTCAAAGGTGTAAAACTTTTTTGCGTTCAGTGGTTTTTCCTACTAAAGTCAATGGAAACTGACTAAGAAATAGATTGAAAAAACTGATGCAGACTGATGTGATTTTGCACATGAGTTGCTCAGTCTATAACCTATTGACCTCAATGAAAAGGAAAGAAACACAATCAATGATGATGAAGCTGTGTTATTTTTTTACTGGTCTCAGAATCTGTTGAAATGTATAAAAAGTATTAAGTATACTGTAACTTTCCATTAAGCAACATTTCACAAATAAACGTACATTCTTAAATGGGTTGTCTCACTTTAGACATTGATGACACTTTGTTAGTGTCATGGTCCATGCAGTGGTTCCCGCTCTGGATCGCGAACATGCCCCTGTTCCGCTTACAGGGCCGGCTCAAGGCATTTTGGTGCCCTAGGCAAGTACAGCCAAGGGCGCCCCCCTCGCTCCCCAATAACTTGCACCCCCCCACCAACTAATTCCTCTCACCCCTGCGCCAGGTCCTCTTGCCCCTGCGCCAGGTCCTGTCACTAACTTTCTGCATATTCCACATAGCTCCTGTCCATCTTCTCAGCAGACACCGCACAATGACAAATTTGCTTTTTCAAAAGCGCTCACCTATGTATGACAGTGTAGTACCTTATAAATAACAGTCACAAAATAATACACCTATATATGGAGCAAATCTACCAGACGAATGATTGTTACTAAAAAACACTCCTACAAAACCAAGACCCAAAAGTACTACTACTTAAAGATCAAATAATCCTGCCAGACCCTGACCGAACGTGACCACCACATATGACTATCAGCTGTACACAGGCTCTACAGACATATATTACCGTCATACAGGGACCATATAGTGGTAGATACTAGTTGTATGTAAGGGCTCACGGCAGTTACTTTTTAGTGACTCACAGGAGATGCCTTTTCTGATCAGCGTCGTTCACTTTCCCTTTTCTTTTCCATCCGTTCACACCTTCTCGCTGATTGCTCCTGGCCAATACTCGCCCCTGCAGATTTGGACACAAATATCTTAGATTCCTCGCATTTCTAGCAACTCCTTAATTATAGCTATATAAGTCCCCTCAGTTAAACAGGTATAAATGTCCGCTCAGATAGGAAGCTATATAGGTCCCTGCAGTTAGACAGGTATATATGTCCCCTCAATTAGGCAGGTATATATAGGTCCCCATCAGTTAGGTAGTTATATAGAAAATGCCCTCTAGTCGGGCAGGTATATTATATATATATATATATTTTTTGTAAAAAACTCCACTCCCCCAATTTTGGCCACCATCTGGTTCAGCCTGGGGTTTCTTAGCTCCGGGATCGCCGCTTTTGTAAGACGGATGATGCACTCCAACACAGGTTTCAGTTGAATCGGGCCCTTTGCCAGTTTTTATTGAGGCACAGAATTCACAACAGAAAACAAAAACAAACAAAACCCTCCGGCCTCTGGCCACTACTAAAAAAATGTTAGCGTCCCTCTCTAATGGGTGGTCTGGACCTATGTCCAGTTCCACCAACCTGTACAGTCCCTGTACACTCTAGGCTACCCTGCAAGCCTCAAATGGGCCAGAGCCTCTCCTACCAGCTCCAGTGCTGCTCCAGGTTCTGGCAGCAACCACGCCCCCCGATCACCTGGAGTAGGCGGCCTTTTATAGGCCTACCGGGACTGGCCCAAAACCTGGCCTGGAACGTGGGGACGGCCTCCCACCCAAACTAGGACCGTCCCGGGAAAGGCAACCCAATACTAGCCGCATAGCAGCCATACTAACAACATGTTTCAGTAACCTAGGGTTACTGACGCTAACAGGTTGCCTTCCCCCACCGAAGCCAGGATTTCGGTGGCACGTACGCCACCTAGTGGCACCCCCATGAAACCACCTAGGGTCTTCTGCCACATACCCCCCCCGTCTGATAAAGGCCGAAAGGTCTTGATCACACTGACAACCCTTCCTCCGGGGTCAAAGCTTCTACACAGGGCCAGTGCCTTCTCTACCTCTTCAGGGTGGAGAAAAACCTTGCTCACATACAGCTCAGCTGTGGCTCATACCATCCACTCAACATATGTTGGGCAACCGACCGTTTACCACCAGTGGCATAACGCGTACATGCTCTGCCACAATGCCACCACCTTCAGCCCGCATGCCGACATTCACAGGGTTACCACTAGCAACCTCATTACACACCACCCACCTAGTACCTTTTTCCCCACATAGACTAGTTTTGCATTGTGCCCATTGGGCAGTTTCCTCACTATTTTAGGTCTCTCAGAAGACCCCTGGTTGGACCAGCAACCCCACTATCTTCCACAGAAGCTGTAATGACAGCACACTTCTCAGGGTCACTATCCACTATGGCCCTTGGGGCGCACCTGAGCCCAAACCTGCTACCCCCCCTTGTCTGCAGGATCAGAATGGTCCCAAACATCTCTTCATCACCAGGCCTCTGGTCCTCACTGACCATCTCCGTCTCTTAGAGTCAGATACAGCCTCAAATTTCTCTGGACCCTGAAGCTCTGCCTCTTGGCTACCGGCTGTTACCTGGTTTCTACCCAAGAAAATCTGGTCTACCTCACTGACCACCTCAGCGATGATACCCTCCCGTCTGTGGCACCATTTACCTCTGTGCCATCAATAACCTGCTGGTCAAGGACCACAGGTTATTGCAGACCTCCCTACATCTAGGTGACCTCTTCTGATAATCTCAGCCTCTTTACTGGTGAGTTTTTTTTAATGTCCCGAGGACTTTGCTGATCTCTCCATACACGGCTCACTGCAAAGGGAAGACCACATTTTAGCCGGGTTTTTGTTTTTTTCATGCAATATCTTTGCATGATACAGGGTCACTGGGACTCACTTGAGCTTTACAGCCCTTAACAGGTGTTGACCTGTGGGGACCATCTTTTCAGACCTACAAATCACTACAGGGGCCACAAACCGTGCATATTCTGTAATACAGACTTCATCCCGACCAGCATGCACCTAGTAAAATTTTAGAGTTATTAAAGGCCCAAATTTTTTATAAGACACTTTTTCCGCCATTATAACATTACCTGGCACCTCACCAGTGTCAAGGACACATTCTCCTTGAACACCTCTCACTGTGGGTTTCTACAAAAGACACTCTGCCTTAATGGGGGGAGATGTTTCCCTCACATCCCCTTCCTCCGGCCCGGGGTATACCCATCCCCTAAGGGAAAAAAGAACCCCCCGTTTTAGCTTCTAAAAAAACACTCGGGATAATTTCCTTTTTTCCTACTTCCTGGCCCCCCACATCAAATTCAAACACCATGACTGGAGCAATGGCAGACACTTTATACATGGACATCCTTTATAGCAGCCCGGCTAACCTCCTTATGGTATTCCCACTCAAACACCAAACTGGCTGGGGTTCACATTAAGTAAGTCAGTAACATTCTTAACACCAGTAGCGGACGTCTGGCTGCAAATGGCCCCCACTTGTAGGACTCCACATATCACCGGACATAACACCTCTTGATACGGCTAATATTTTTCCCCCATAAGCTCTGGGGAAAAAATTTATCAGTTTTCCTAAGAACCCGACACCTCTTTACCATCTGGGATTTAAACACTCCCCCCTCACTAGGGTTTAAGCATACAGGCATCCTTCCCGTGGTGGCTAGCAGTTCACTCTTTCTATCTCTGCTGTCTTTGTGACCACTGCAGTGGAAGCTACTGGCAATACAGCAATCATTGAGGCAAATGAAATCAGTAGGACTAAAAGTCTCAGCATGACATTTGTCTTCACACTCTGCAGTGCTACACTTTAGCTTTCCCTCACAGAGTGTCCACTCTGTAATACACTGCTCAGGGCTGCACACAGAATCTGCCTCGGCACACGTTTTATTTACAAACGAACTGTGATCACTCTCTGAGGCTGCATTCATGCAAGCATTTTACTGCACTGGGGTTCTGGACACACCCTCATTAAACTAGTCTCACCTTTAACCCAAACATCCCCAGCATTCTCCTGTTTCCTTTCAGGCCGCACACTGAAACATGAAGGCTCCTCTCTGGGATCAACCGCAGTCTCACAGAACTGGTGGCTATCAAGCACTGGGCATGCATTACCTGCAACTTGCAGGCTACAATCAGGTGCACACAGTGCCCTGGGGTCACTGACAGACACACTCAACAGCTGGACTCCAGACACTTCACACACATCTTCAGGGCACACACACTCATACGTTTTTATGGCAGGAAATGCAAAGGACACTTTGGGTTTCTAGGGGCAACAACATTTGCTCCATCTGAGCCTGTAGAGTTAACACATGTTCTCCAGATGACATGCACTCCAGGACACACACTCTCTGCGATAGCTGAGCACCATAGTTACTTGTTCACACAGTGCAGTAGCTGGAGCTAGCTTTGTTTATTCCGCTAACCTCCCCCTGCTCAGGCTGTGTGACATCATTACTCGTTACCAATACATTTCTCTCAATGTTAACACTGTCAACTGCCACATTATTCAAAATACAGTGTGTAATAGAGTCACTATTCCCCACAGGTAAAGCAGCATGGGGAAAACTGAGTACACAGTCCCGAGTCCTGTTGCTCTCAGCACTTTTTACCTGCTTAGGCTGCATGTCTGGGCCTCTGCATGGTCCACCCTGGTTGCCACACAACCCATGCCTGACAGTCCCAAACAAGGTTTTCACCGCAATACACCCACTGGAGCAGTCTTAACGGGTCCTTGACGGGTCTGCACACCGGGTATGGCCTCTGGGAGCAGTCTGGACTTCTCTTGCTGACTGTCTGCCTCAGCCATGGGTGGGGCTGCATTCACCTTGAGCTCCAGGGCTTGCAGCTGCGACCTCTCCGGCCTCCTCCTGAGAGGGCAGCCAGGAGCACATCTCCACTTCGTGGCATCTCCAACATGGCTCCCTATCTGCTGGCAGGGTTGGTAGCAGGCTCCTGCTGATGAAATTTGGGTTTGCCCTTGGTAACGGCAGCATTCATCTTGCTCTGCGGGCTCCACCTGTTCCAAATTTTAACCCCCTCTTGGACAGACGATATGGCCTCCTCGCCACGGGACATCCTCTCATGCACATGTCCACCTGCAGCTTTCCGCTGCACCATTCGGGCTGGTTACGCTTGGCAGCAGTCGGTTCTGTTTTGCCCTTGGACATCCACCCAAGCAAGGCCCTTGGATTGTGGTAAGTTCACCCTTCACAGCTGTGGTCTCTTATTATAATGGCCTTTAGTTCCTGCTGCTGTGTCTAAAAACTACGCAACGAGCTTGTCATTCGCTTCACGTTGCTTAGCCAATTGCTGGGCCCACAGCTCATTCATTTTCCGCTGCTGGGCAGTCGCCTCCTCAAGGTACTTCGCCAGCTTCTCCATGGCCCCAAAAATTTTTATTATTTTGTTTTTTTGTGTAGCAGCAACACAGTCTTTTCCACACAGGCAACAGTCTATATACCCCCCTCTCTCCCTGAGAGCACCAGTCTCTCACCCACAGAACTCAGCTGTTTGCGGGTGTTCTCCTTTGACAGCAGCACTTTTACATTAAGGCCTTCGGCCCTTTAAATTTTTGCGCAGACGACTTTTGCACTTGTACCTCTTCAGGCACAACTTTGTGCCAACACTGCGCCAATTCAGTTGTGCCAATTTGCCCACGGCATCCTCCACCATATGTAAGACTCCACTCACATTTTGGCCACCATCTTGGTTCAGCCTGGGGTTTCTATCTCCGGGGTCCCCCGCTTTTAGTGGGACGGATGATGGCACTCCAACACAGGCTTCAGTTGAATCTGGCCTTGCCAGTTTTATTGAGCACAGGAATTCACATACAGAAAACAAAAACAAACAAAAACCCTCTGGCCCTCCCGGCCACTAGTAAACAATGTTAGGGGTCCCCCTCTAATCAGTGGTCTGGATCTACTGTCCAGTTCCCACCAACACTGTACAGTCCCTGTACACTCTAGGCTGTCCGCAAGCCTCTAGGGGGCCAGAGCCTCTCTCTCCAGCTCCAGTGCTGCTCCAGGTTCTGGCAGCAACCACGCCCCCCGATCACCTGGAGTAGGCGGCCTTTTATAGGCCTACCGGGACTGGCCCAAAACCTGGCCTGGAACGTGGGGACGGCCTCCCACCCAACGCTATGACCGTCCCGGGAAAGGCAACCCAATACTAGCCGCATAGCAGCCATAGTAACAACATGTGTCAGTAACCTAGGGTTACTGGCGCTAACTGGTTGCCTTCCCACACCGAAGCCAGGATTTCGGTGGCACGTACGCCACCTAGTGGCAGCGCGATGCGACCACCTATATATATATATCCTCAGTCAGGCAGGTATGTTGAATTTGGCAGTTGTATAAATATAGGGTCACTCAGGCATGTGTATTGATATAAGGTCGCTCTCAGGCAGGTATATAGATATAGGGTCACTCAGGCAGGTAAATAGATGTAGGTGCACTCAGGCAGGTATATAGATACAGGGGCACTCAGGCAGGTATAAAGGGGCAATCTCAGGCAGGTATATAGGGGCACTCTCAGGCAGTTATATAGGGGCACTCTCAGGCAGTTATATAGGGTCACTCTCAGGCAGTTATATGGGGGCACTCTCAGTCAGTTATGTAAAGCCCTCTCGGGCAGTTACATAGGGACACTCTCAGGCAGGTATATTGGGGCACTCTCAGGCAGGTATATAGCTATAGGGGCACTCTCAGGCAGATATATAGGGACACTCAGACAGGTATAGAGGGGCACTCTCCGGCAGGAATATAGCTATAGGGGCACTCTCAGGCAGGTATATAGGTGCACTCTCAGGCAGGTATATAGCTAGGGGCACTCTCAGGCAGGTATATAGGGGCACTCTCTGGCAGGCATAGTGGAGTGCTCAGGCAGGTATTATAGGAGATCGGGGTATAT